>JAUKPP010134307.1:1062-15110 GCA_032273245.1 Phyllaplysia taylori
CCCCCCCCCCCCCCCCCCCCCCCCAACAACAACAAAAAGCCACCGCATCCAAATATTTTCAACGTTTTGTAGACATTCTTCACTAACAAGAGACCATATTGACTTAACTATCTGTAGACTCACCACATGTTGACAGTTTACTCTTCTTCCCTCCAGCTTCTGTTGCTTGGTCTATAGACCGCCTTTTGCCCAGGGAATGTCGAGTTACTCGTGGAGCTACATCAGCAGCCGGATCTACCACTTCTTCAGGTATTGCCGGTGTTGGCTCCACTATGAGAGTGGGAAAACATAGATACAAAGAGTTACGGACAAACGGTGAGATACATAGGTATGCAGAGCATGCAAATCAGCTTGCGTAATCAATAAAAATATTCATGACTGAAATGTTTATCGCAGATGTAATTGTCTAAATGCGCAAGTCAAGAACAAAAAGAATGGATTTACACATATAAGGAAATACATCAATGATGTGTTGAATGAAATTATTTTTGTTGCAATTTTCTCTGGAGGTATGAAGAAAGAAACAATGAATGTGCACTCAGAGCCAGTCCCTGTTGTTTCACTGTCCATAATAAAAATCCTTTTTGAAATCTAATTCATTCTTTTATATCAGACGTAATTTCATTCTCTACAAATTAAAAAAAGAATAGAAACCAACAAAAAGTCAATGTAAATAAACTGACAAATCTGAAAGTAATTTTGTCAATGTTGAAAACTTAACCGAGAAGAATCATTTTCATTAGAGGAAAATCGAGCACTCAGTAAAAATACTTCTAGGGCAAAAAAATGTTGGCATTTTCAGTACCTGTAGGTTCTATGGGTTTGTCCTTTGGCAGTTTACTGGCGGACAGACGTGTTAAACGTGGAGTCAACATGGCTTTGGGAGCTTTTGTTGATAAATTTGAGGTAGTTCTTTTCTTGCTTTGAGGTGAACTAGTTGCTTTCATGAGCTGTGGTGACTTCAATTGCTCCTGGGCTGAGGATCCCTGGAATTTCTTAGGTTCAGGTGGCGCAGCTTCTTCGGAATCAATCTTTGGAATCCTCAGCTCAGATTTGATGTCTTTCTCTAGTGCTGAGCTTAGGGGCTCCTTTTTTCCAAGCCCATAGTTCCCAGAGGTCATCACACTCTCTGCATTTGTTGAGTTTGCTGTTTGTTTTTCTCTCTCTTCCTTCAAAACGTTCTCTGAAAAAAAAAGAAAAGAAAACCTTAATCATTCTTCATTCCATAGTTAAGGTTTGGTGCATAAGATTTCCCTATGCTAAGTCACACATTATCACGTGAGGTGCCACCAAATACAATTTTACATTTTTGAAGAGGTAAGGACAAGTGCATTTGTAGCGAAGTTAGGGTTATTTTGTCCATATGTTTGTGATCTAACTCAATGTGTTTGCTTAGATTTTCAATTGTGCTCGAGGCTGTGAAGTGAGATGGTAAAAAAAAAAAAAGTTTTTACAGTATGATAAAAGGGAAAGAACTCTACAATCTTAGTATTCCATTAATAGTATCATAATCTATATACTTGTAAAGTAAAAAAAATGTTATCTGTCGAATACAGTGGAATAAAACCTCAATATAACTTCTGTGTTATCATCCCATTAATCTATTATATATTTCAATATTTGACAACTTGGAAACATGAGTCACTTTTCCCAGAAAACTACGACAGCTGCAGAGTTGAAAGTTGGCAGCTGCCTGCAAAAAGATAGATAGGTCCTCATGACGGGCTTTTATTTTTTTTTTATTCATTCATCTCCTGAATTTAGAAAAACATTTGACAAAAAGGTTCCATCCTTCTTTGGCCCTTATAATAATTCCACTGAGAAACGAAACAATAGACACACGTTCAAGATGTGTTCGAGGCGAGTGCGCCTGGCAACTTCCCTGCAGGCACTGAAGTGAACTCCAAACATTCATGCGTGTATGCAGTCTACTATGAGGACTGAGACTCTTATTTTCTTATAAGGACAGGGAATAAGGTCGATCCTGGAATCAAGGACCCCAGGTTTTTTTTATGTATTATCTTTCTCTCTCTCTCTGTATAATACTCCCACTCTCTCTCTGTATAATACTCCATCTATTACCCGGGCGAAGCCAGCGTCCCAGCTAGTTTGTAAAATATCTTAATAAAGCCAGTCACTCACTGAGGAACTTGTTTCTGCTCATAAGTTTTTCATTTGCTTCCTCCAATTCTTTTGCTCGGCTGAAGTGCTTTTGGGTAGCCTCTGACAAAGACTTGTACCTCTGTTGAATGGAGTTGTGCTCTTCCTTCGCTTCCTCCAGCTGTTTCTTCAAGTCCTAAGAAGGGTAAAACAGACATTAAAGTTGAAATACAATCATCATTTTCAAGTCAGAGTGGATTTTAATTAAATTTCAAAATTCTGTTAGGCCTTTTTGTTGTTTTAAACAAACTTTCAACTAATGCAACAGTGATTGCATCAACATGCAAAAACCAAAACATAGAAACTAAATGTAATAGAGCTGATAAAAAAATTGAAGTAACTTCCCTTCATTTCTTTTAAAAAGCTTCCTAAAACTTTCCTAAAACTAAATTACTCATAATTGTTAGTTGCTACCCTTACGGAAGACTCAAATTTGATACCAGATACTGACAAGCATCTGCGTTCTGCTGGGATTCGGCCCTCTCAGCCCGGATCAAGGTATCCTGTCTCTTAAAATTACCTAAAAGCATTGTGCGGAATGTAAAACTGGTAACCAAACCATAAAAAAACTATGTGTATTACAACGGTTTCTTCCTCAAAGCATGCACCCTCATGAAAAGTTAAGAATGCTTTTACGTGGTCTATCCTATTATGTGGATTCTATGGGAAGTGACAAAAAGGCAGAGAAAAAAATAATATTTGGATTCTCACTGATAGAATACTCTAAGAAGAATCAAACTCTTATGTCAAATTCTGGACAGTAGAAGAGAGTGTACTCAAAGCTAGCATCAGAAATGTGTGAAATAATAGCAGTATTCCCTCATGTCAATAAACAAAACCCGAAAGATCAATACTTATTTCTCTTTTTAGGCTAAGCGGAGTTAAAAATTGTCTTGCAGCCTTCCCAAATTTTTAAAGTTTTTCTTTGCTGGTCATTGAAAATATGGATGAAAAAAAAATTAAATAAGTGATGGATACAGCAAAAAAACAAAAACCCCTAAAACAACTGGAATTTGCACCACTACAAATGAGAGCAATTAGGCTAAATGCCTCCAAATGCAAAGTTACAATGTTTGAATCATGCTTGTAAAATATAAATAGCAATAAAAGTTACCAACCTCTTACATTTATCTTTAACAACCAAAACTCACACCTCAAATTCTATCCCACCTAATGAATTGCCATAGACCATAAAACCAAGATCAGCACTGACCCAGAGCAAAGACAAATGTTTCAGAAAGTGCTCACCTCAACCTCTGCTCCGCCTTGAGCGCTCTTGAGTTTCTCCACTAAGTCCTTGAGGCTCTGAGCTTTCTTCTTCTCCATAGTGAGTTGAGAGTTGAGCTCTGAACACCTCTGCTCCCACTTGCGCAGAACCTGCGATCACAGAGAACAGGTTGATCATTCACAGCACATCGATCCTCATCACAGTACACAAAAAATACACAATATAGTTTATTTTCATTCTATGATATGACTACAAATATGTGGCTTACCATCAAACAGTTTGTCATCTCTATTCTGGGATGAGCCATCCCATTGATCAATACTCAAATAAGACAAAGGATTGATCCATCACGTAGTCATACAAATGCTAATTCAGCATAGTCACAAGGGCAATGAATTATCATAATGAGCATCTTGGGAAGTACAGTAAAACCCACATAAGTCGATATTGCTGGCACTATTGAAATAACATTGAGTAAAAGAGAAAGTCAACTTACGGGATGTTGATGTAGAAAATAAAGAAAAAGTTGGAGTTTCCAAATCGTGTCAACAGTTATCGAGATATGCAGATTCTATTGTAATACTCCCAAGAAATTAGTGTATTTGATTCTTTCAAAATTTGCCATGGTTATTGAAAACAAATAATCAGGCATGAAGGTTTTACACCCTCAAGAACATCTTGTAAGATGCCGTTTTACTAAGACAGAACAAGAAGTTAGAAGGCATGTTTGCAATCTTTCGCATCAATTTTTATGGTACGGGCTGACCTTCAATATGACATGATTACTGCTAAGAATATTATATTCCACAGGATCTCAAGGACTTTCTCACAATTCAATAATTCTCCTCTTCCAGGAACAAGATAGGGGGGGGGGGGGAAATGCCCTGGAAACAGACGATTCCGATAGCACGGAAAAATAAAAAAGAAATCTATTAGATAATTTGAGACACACTGATGACACTGAATAAATGATCAAATATGATGACGATGAGAGTGATTATAATAGAAGTGATCAAAATGATGCAACTCTATGACTTAGTCAATGCAGACACTGCAACATACCTCAGTGTTACTGTCACTGTTTTTCTGTGGTGCACCTCTCCCTGCAAGCTGCTTTTCCAGATCATCCACTTTTTGCTAAAAGAAAAAGGAAGACTCACTTTACAATCTGCTTAATAAAGTAATGTAGCAAAATAATGTCACCAATAAAAGAAAGAAAAAAAAAAAAAACACCATGTGTTGCATGTATTAATTCCATTGAACCAATTCTCAAACCTGAACAAAAAAACAGAATCATCATACCGAACTTCATGGAAAAAAATATGAGGATAACAAACTAATTCCCCCAAGCACTTGATTTTTAGTGTTGTACTACAAGTGCAAGGCATATATAGTATTTTTCCAACTGGAAATTAGTGAAAGCATAACAAGATCATCAATGAAACAAATAAAAATCAGGCCACAGACTGACACTATTCAGTAAGGCCACAGCTAGTTAAAAAGACACAACTCCTGAGCTTTGGCATTCTAGGGTCAGAAGTTAATTTTCAAACAGGTTAAAGATACAGTTTTAAGACGCAAATCTTTTGAGGAATTTGTAAGGATTTTTCTCCCTTAGGAATTTTAACTCAGGGTTAAGGTCATGATAAGATCAAAAGTTGCCTCGTGAAAATTTATCTCTTTATCAAATACTTTCATTGTTTCCAGGGTCTGTATTATTTACTAAATAAGCATATTATGCTCATTCCTTTTTTTTTAAATCTTGGAATAAATAATGTGCAGATGGTTGGCAGAAGTTCTGGTGTGGTCTGCTCCTCCTACTTCTTCCCCATGTGTTCTACTATTTTCTTAAAATCTACTACTTCCTGGGTGAAATGATCGTAGCATCAACAGTGCTGTAAGACTTTAACTAAAGCAAACATTAAATAGTGTGGACCAACGATCATTGACGCCATGCCATTAAATCTTGATGACAACACGCCTCTATCCACTCACCTGCAAATGCTCCGACACTTGGAAGGCCTCCTGCATGTCCCTGCAATGCTCAGTGGTCATGGTATCAACAAGCCGTTGGAGAGTTCTATTTTCCTCACTCAGAGATAGATGCTTCTCCGACAATCTTAATTGCTCTTCAAGTTTCTCTCGAAGGTCCTTGTAATTTTCTTGAAGACCCGACTTTTCAGATAACATCTTTTCTAGCTCTTTCACCTTTGTCTGTAAAGTGTTCCTCTCCTCCTTAGCTACCTGCAGATCCTTCACTTTCTCTTCATAATGAGATTTTTTCATGGAAGACTCTTTGAGATCATCGAGTTCCTTTTGCAAATGAGTCGACTCAGTTGAGCTCATCTCAAGCTTTTCTAACAAATCTGACTTCTCTCTCTTGTTCTGCTCCAGCTCTACTGTAATGGCGTCAACCTTGTCACTCAGCTCGCTCTTTAAACTCTGGTATTTCTCCAGCTCGTCTGAAGTCCTTTGCAACTGTTCTTTCAGTTCAGACTTTTCACTCTGTGCAGATTTAAGCTCGGCCGAGACCGTCTCAAGTTTGGAGCTGAGCGTAGTTTTTTCCTCCCTGATCCCATCCAGTTCATTTGTGGTAAGCATCAACTGGCTTATATTGAGTTCCTCAGACTCCAAGGCTTTTGTCTCATGTTGCTGCACGACCAGCTCCAACTGTGAAACCTTCTTCTCTAAACATTCCTTTTCAGACAGAGCTTCTCGCAGCTCATTACCTTTGACCTCCAGCTCTTGACTCAAAGCATCAACCTTTTCAAGGTTTCCCTCCAGTTTCTCTGTACTCTCCATTGCTTCGGCTGCTCTAACACGCTCTGCCTCAAGGTCACTTCTCAAGGAGAAGACATCGTGCTCCAGTTCTGACATTCGTCCAGACAATGTTTTCTCTACTTCCAGCAACCTCTGCACTTTGGCTTCCTTTAACTCACAAAGTTTTGTAACCATGTCAAGCTCAGTCTCCATGGTCTGCATCTGAAGGCTGAGATCCTCGGAAGAACTGGCCTTTTCTGTGAGCTGTTGGTTCAGAATTATCACTTGTTTATCCTGATCCTTCACCTTTTCAGACGCCTCCTTCGCGTGTGACTCAATTGCTAACTTCTCTGCCTGGAGATTCTCAACCGACCTCTTCAGTTCCACAATCTCTGTCTCCAATTCTCCCATCTCCTTTTCCTTCCCACTGTCTCCTTGACAACCACTCTGCTGGTTCACATCTCTGAGCTTTTCATTTAGCGAATCAACTCTCTCCTTCAGATTATCAACTTCAGCCTGCAGTCTGTTGCACTCTGCCTCTTTTTCTTTCTCCAACGCTTCAAGGTCAAAGTTCAGAGATTCGATGGCATCCTCAAGAGTTCCAATTGTTGACTGCTTGTCTTTCAAATCTTTTTTCAATCCATCAATCTCTTGCACCGATTCACTCTCTCTCTTCACTTTCTCCTCCATATCAGAGTTCAGCTGTGAGATGATGTCCTCCTTCTCCTGCAGTTCATTCACTCTGCGAACTATTTCTTTCTTCTTCACACTGAGCGCGTTGTTCAGTGTTTTAATGTCATTCTCCACACTCTCCAGCTGTTCCCTTGTGCCAGAAGAGAACTCACTCAGGTCTTGCTCTAGCTCTACCTTCCTACTGGTGGCCTCAGTCAAGCATTCTTCCATCTCATCCTTTTGCTTCTTCACAAACTGTACCTCAGATTGCAATGACTCAAAGGCTCTCTTTTTCTCGTCAAGATCTGTCTTCAGATCAGAGATCTCTTCATCTTTCTGTACCACCCTTTGTCTCAGCACTTCTACTTCCTCTCCAAAGCTCTGTGCATCCTGGGTGTGGGACCGAGCCTCGTAAAGGTCGAGCTCCAATCCTTTCAGATGATCTTCTGCTGCCTCTTTCTCCTGTAGCGCAACCCTCAGCTTCTTTTGCGCCTCAAACCTCTGGTTGGAAACAGATTCAAAAGACTCTCTGGTACTCTCCACCTCAGACTCCAGGTCGCAAAGTTTCATCTTGAGAGTGCAAATCTCTGTCTTGAGCTCATCTTCTTTGAGCAGCCAATCCTGCTGCGATGACTTCAGGTTGTCGTTGACATCTGCAGCATGATCCAACTCTTCCCTTAGCACACTGATTGTATCATTCCTCTCTTGTGCTTCACCTCTCAATTCTTCCACAATTTTCTTCATCTCGTCACACTGCTCGGAGATAGCTTTCTTCTCAGCCAGCAGTTCAGAATTCTTCAGGTTTGTTTTGAACACCGAGCTGCTCAGATTTTCAAATTGTGTTTTCAGAGACACGAGATCTGCAGCTTTTTGCTCTAGTTCCTCCTTTACCCCAGACATCTTGTTCTGGCAGTCCTCCTGGTTTCTGAGCGAAGCTCTCTCCACATCAGCCTTCTCATTAGTCAGAAGCTTTACCGTCTGTGCCTGTTCATCCTTGATCTGTTGCAGATTTCTGATCTCCTCAGTCTGGCTGGTCACCTGACCACGCAGCTCCTCCATTTCTCTCTCAGTCGTCTTCAAGTCATTCTCCAGCTGAGAGATAAGCTGGCTCTTGGACAAAAGCTCTTCCTTCAGCTCAGAGATCTTGTGTTTTGCATCCTGCACCGTGCTTTCCTGCAGGTAGGAAACTTTCTCATCCATTTCCTCTTCTTTCTTCTCCAGCAGAACTTTCATCTGACAAACTTCTTCCCTCAATTCTGTCTCTATCTTCTCCTTATCTTCCTCTAAATGCATCAGTTTTTGCTCAAGGTGACGTAACTTGGCTGCCTGAGACTCAACTTCACCAGATTTTTCTGTCAGGGAAGTTTGCGCCTCCTCCAGTTGCTGAGACAACAGCTTTGCTTCTTCCTCCAATCCTTCCACTGTGCTCAGATGACTGGCACTAGCTTCTTTCTCAGAAACAACATCGTTTTCCAGAGATTTCACTTTTGTGGTCCGACGCTCATGTTCAGTAGAGAGCTCACTAAACTTAGCTTCCCATTCCTCTTGGGCTCTCTGCAGCTCCTCACATCTCAGGGATAAACTTTCAACTTCTTTGCTTTTCTCTTCTGCTTCAGCCTGAGTAGTGCTCAGAGATGCCTCTAAGTGAGACACTTTGCCCTCTAAGTCTTCACGTTTCACTCTGTTCTCATCACTGTCTTTTCTCTCATCCTCCAGGGTGGACTTGAGATCACAGATCTCAGCGTTGATTGTTACTGATTGTGTTTGCAGTTTGTCACGCTCTTGTGTGAGCGTCTGCGACAAAGTCTTCATGTTCTCCAGCTGAGTGTTGAGATCCGAGATGACAGAATCCTTGTCTTCAAGGTCCATCTGTAGCATGTCTAGCTTAGACTTGAGCAAGGCTTCCTCCTGACTGTGTTGGACCTCACCTTCACTGTTCTGAGCCACAATATTTGTATACTTCTGACTTAGATCTTCTAGGCTTTCCTTCAACTTTGTGATTTCAGACAAGTTTGTCTCAACATCGCTTTCTTTTGCTTCCAATTTCTTCTGTAATTCATCCAGTTCTGAACTAGATTTTTCCTCTTGCGAGGCTTTAGCTGACTCAATTTGCTGCAATCTCTCCTCAACCTGACGGAAGTTTTCACTTTGAGAAGCAAACTCTTCTTGTTTAGTGGCCAGTTCAGAATTTGCACTTTCTAATTTTTCCGACATTGTAGTACACTGTTGTTCTAGGGTTTTCATTTCACTTTCTTTATTCTGTAAAGTCTCCTTCATTGACTCCATTTGACTTTGAAGCTCACCAAGCTGAGATGTGATTTTTGTCCGTTCAGCACACTGCTCTGCCAACTGGCTGTCTTTCTCCACAAGCTCAGCTCCCATTTCCTCACACTTAATAGCCATAGTCCTGCATTCCTCAGCAGACTTATCCACCTGTTCTTTCGTCTGACTCAACGAGTTCTCCAGATTGACAACTCTTTCCTTCAGGACTTCCTCCTCACCCTTACTCTTACTCAACACATCTTCCTTGGTCTCCAGAGAACACTTCAGTTCTCCAACCTCACTCTCCAGATTTGCCACACATGTCTTCAATTCATCTCTCTCCTTGGTCACAGTATCCAACGAGGAGCCCAGATTGGCCGCCTGTGTGGTCAGTCCTTGGATTTCCTCCTCCTTGTCCTCCACGTCCATCTGTAACATGTCCAGTTTAGACTTGAGCACGGCCGACTCTTGGCTGTGTTGGGCCTCACCCTCACTGTTCTGAGTAACAATATTCTGAAACTTCTGACTTAGATCTTCAAGGCTTCCCTTCAACTTTGTGATCTCAGACAAGTTTTTCTCAACCTCTCTTTCTTTTGCTTCCAATTTCTTCTGTAATTCATCCAGTTCTGCACCAGATTTTTCTTCCAGAGATGCTCTAGTTGCCTCTGCTGCCTTTAACCTCTCCTCCAGTTGTTGGAAATTTTCCCCCTGGGATGCAATCTCCCCCTGTTTGGCAGCTAGCTCTGAATTTGCACTGTCTAATTTCTCATTCAGTGCTGCGCACTGTTCTTCTAAAGTCTTCACCTCAGAGTCTTTACTGTCAAAGTTTTCTCTCATTAATGTTGTCTGGTTTTCAAGATCGCTGAGCTGTGATGAGAGCCTTTCCTTTTCCACACAATTTTCTGATAATAGGCTGTCTTTCTTGGCAAGCTCAGCTCCCATTTCCTCACACTTAACAGCCATAGTCCTGCATTCCTCAGCAGACTTTTCCATCTGTCCTTTAGTCTGACTCAGCGAATTCTCCAGATTGACAACTCTTTCCTTCAGCACTTCCTCTTCACCCTTACTCTTACTCAACACATCTTCCTTGGTCTCCAGAGAACACTTCAGTTCTCCGACCTCACTCTCCAGATTTGACACACATGTCTTCAATTCATCTCTCTCCTTGGTCACAGTATCCAACGAGGAGCCCAGATTGGCCGCCTGTGTGGTCAGTCCTTGGATTTCCTCCTCCTTGTCCTCCACGTCCATCTGCAACATGTCCAGTTTAGACTTGAGCACGGCCGATTCCTGGCTGTGTTGGGCCTCACCCTCACTGTTCTGAGTAACAATATTCTGATGCTTCTGGCTTAGGTCTTCAAGGCTTCCCTTCAACTTTGTGATCTCAGACAAGTTTGTCTCAACCTCTCTTTCTTTTGCTTCCAATTTCTTCTGTAATTCATCCAGTTCTTCGCCAGATTTCTCATCCAATGCTGCCTTTGCCTGCTCTGTGTATCTGAACCTTTCCTCCAGTTGTCGGAAGTTTTCGGTCTGAGCGACAAGGTCTGCTTGTTTCGTTACTAATTCTTCACTTGTTGCTTCTAATTTCTCTGAAATGATCGCACACTGCTCCTCTAGCGCTTTTACCTCTGACACTTTCACTGCTAAAGATTCCTTGCATGCCGTTAGTTGTGTCTCAAAATCTTGCAAAAATGAGGTAACTTTCTCTTTTTCTTCAACCCCCTTGGCTATAATCTCTTCTTTGCTTGCAATTTCAGCACTCAACTCTTCACATCTGGCAGCAATGGATTTTTTTTCCTCTTTGCTTTCTTCAAGCTCTGAATCTCTGGCCTGGAGCATCGCTTGTAAGTGATGAATTTTCTCTTGAGTATTAATCATGCCAGCTTCATTGTCTTCTGCGCTTTTCTTCAAAGCACTCACACTTGCCAGCAGCTGGGCATTCTCCTCTTGCTGGGAGCTCAGTAAAGACTTAACCTCATCTCTCTCCTTGGTCATAGTGTCTAGCAAACTCTGCACATTGGCCGCAGTGGTGTTGCGTTCAAAGATCTCGGCATCCCTGTCTTCGAGGTCCGCCTGAAGCATGTCCAACTTACACTTGAGCTGAGCCAACTCCTGGTCATGCTTGGCCTCCACCTCTGAGCTCTGGTGTCCAGCAGTGGTCAGCCTGTTCCTCACGTCTGTCAGCTGCTCCTCCAGGTGAGACACGAGGGATGAGCCTTGCTTTAACTCTTCATATTTCTCACAGAGATCTCTCTGTAACTTCTCCAGCTCTCCCTGAAGACTCTGTATCTGAGACTCACTATCCACCAGCACTTCCTTCAGCTTCTGCTCCACTGTCTTCAGATTCTCAGCCTGGCTTCTCAACTGCTCTTCCTTGGTTCTAAGTTCTGATCTATCCTCCTCGGCCTGGGAAGCAACAGTTCCAAGTTCAGTTTTCACTCTATCCAGCTCAGACTGTAGAGAGGCAGCAGAGTCTGCTTCACTTGATAGATTGCTTTCCAGAAGTTCTGCTCTTTCTTTTAGTCGTTCCCTCTCAGAGTCAGCATCTTTCATGCTCTCTATCTTCTCTATCAGATCTTTCTGCATTTGCTCAAGCTTCTCTTCTGATTGCTGTAAATCTGCACTCTTCTTCTCCAAGTCATTTTTAGTTTGGTCCAGCGAGTTCTCAAGATTGACAACTCTTTCCTTCAGCACTTCTTCCACACCCTTACTCTTACTCAACACATCATCTTTAGTCTCCAGAGAACACTTCAGTTCTCCGACCTCACTCTCCAGATTTGACACACATGTCTTCAATTCATCTCTCTCCTTGGTCACAGTATCCAACGAGGAGCCCAGATTGGCCGCCTGTGTGGTCAGTCCTTGGATTTCCTCCTCCTTGTCCTCCACGTCCATCTGTAACATGTCCAGTTTAGACTTGAGCACGGCCGACTCTTGGCCGTGTTGAGCTTTGTTCTCTTCAGTTTCTTCTGACATACTCAATATTTTAGCTCTTAAGTCTGACACCTGGTTTTCTAACATCTGTGTGTGGGACAACTTCTCGCTCAGCTCCGAGTTCTTTGACTCTAACTGAGTCTGCAGCTGACTCAACTCAGTATTTAAACACTCCTCGAGAGAGTTTTTTTCACTCTCTACACACCTCAGCTTTTCTTCTAAGCTTTTAAAATTCAAAGTCTGGGTGGAAATCTCTTCCTTCTTTACATTAAACTCCTCTTGTGTTGTCTTCAGCAGTTCTGAGACGTGTGCGTTAGTTTTCCTCAGATTTTCAACATCTTCAGTGACAGCTAACGTAGCTTGCCTCTCAGACGACAAAATGTCTTCTAGACTGTGAATCTGTGACATCAGGTTTTCTTTCTCACTCTCAAGGTCCTTATTCTTGAGCTCACTAGCAGAAGTGGAAGTTTGCAACTGTTCACACGCCTCTGCACTGCACCTCAGCTCCTCAGCCTTTGCTTCAAGGTCTTCATGCGCTTTTGTTATTGTTGACTCCAGGTTCTTTATGGTGTCTCTGAGAATTTCAAGATCAAGCTCTTTCTGCTGCATATTTCCTGTTTGTGCATCCATCTGTTTCTTCATCTCCACAAGTTGAGCTTCAGACATCTGAGCCGAAGTTGCTGCTGTTTCCTTCTCCTGTGTGACTTGCTCAATCAAAGATTTCATATTACTCAGTTGGTTGTTCATGTCTAGAATACTGGCATCTTTTGCCTCAACATCCATCTCAATCATTTCCAGTTTTGATTGCACGACAGCCAACTCTTGAGCATTCTGCGCTTCATCTGCAGATTTCTGTTTCGCACTCTCAGCACATTTGGCCTTCAGACTCTCAACTTGCCCATTGAGTTCTTCAACCAGAGAGGATTTAGCATTCAACTCCTCCTGAGTTTTCGTCAGAATGTCTTGAATCTTTTGTAGCTCTTCTGCAGAGGTCTGTGCTTGAAGATCCTTGTCACTCTCAGCCTCTCTTGCCTTTTCCTCTAATACCACACAATTCTGACGCTGAGATGCTAGTTCACTTTGTTTTGATTCCAACTCTTCCTCTAGTTTTTCACACTTTTCAAATAAAGATGCACACTGCTCTTTCAAGGTTTCCATTTCAGTGGACTGCTGGGTGGATGCACCTTTTTCTGTTTCCAACAACACCTCAAGCTCCCTGATCCTGGATGTAGATTTCCCAATTTCCTCAGCTTTTTGTGTTATGTCTGTCTCTTTCTCCTTCACAACTTTCTGCAACTGGTCCAGCTCACAAGCTTGACTCTCACCATCTTTAGTCTTAATCTCCAGCTCAGATTGAGCAGTGTTAAAAAGAGCTTCCAGATTGCTTGTTCTGTCTTTCAGTTTCTCCGACTCAGCAACATTTTGATTTACATGCTGCTTTTCAGCTTCCACAGCCTTCGCTAAGTCAGTAACTTGCGTCTGGATGTCGGATTTCTCAGCACAGGCTTTCTCGAGCTCGGAAACTTTCTTTTTCAAGTCCAGTTCAAGCAGGTCTATTTTATTCTCTATTCCTGCTTTGTATTCTCCATGTGAAGATTTCAAGCCTTCCAACTCTTCCGCCTTAGCCTGAAGCTTCTGTTCCAAATCTCGCACTACACCAGAAGTTGCCGTTCCTTCTTCTTCTTTGGTAGACAGTTTTGTCTTCAAATTTTCCAGCTGGATTTTCAGCTCCACAATTTGTTCATCTTTTTTGCAGGTTTCTGTTGATTTCAATTCATGTTTCTGGCCGAGGTCTACAAGTTCCCTTTCCTTCTCATTCAGTTCAGACTGCAGTTTCTTCTCCATATCTTTCCACTTCTGTTGCGTTTCTGAAATCATAAAGTAAAACTGGGTTTAAATCTCTATATACAGTGGATGCTGCTTAAACCGAAAGTGTCTAATCAGAAAATTGCGGAAATCCGAAAGAAAACGAAATCCCGGAATTTTTTCCTTCTTTGTCTTTGTAATTAAACTCACGTTTAACCGAAAGGCT
>JAUKPP010134418.1:0-15108 GCA_032273245.1 Phyllaplysia taylori
CAATCAATTATTACCCCAGCAGACCAAGTCATTCAGAAACCTTCTCAACTTCCTTGGAAGCATACAGTGCAAGCTGCTATTTTACAGGCACTGAAGCACTAACATACGGACAAGATAGTTTGTTGTCTATAGCCGGGTACCCATTTACACCTGGGTGAAGTGACGAAAATTTGTGTAAAATGCCTTTCCCAAGGACACAACGTTGAGCCCGAGCTGGAATTCGAACCCACAACCTTCCGATCACGAGTCCGGCAGGCTAACAACTAGACCACTGACTGTAATATCATTATGTGCTATAATCATTAATAATGTTGTAAGGAGCTCAGTATGTCACTATGCATTCATGAAGTAAAGGAAATCAATCATTCCTGTGTTTTCCCCTTTTGCTTATTTTCGTGTCTATATTACTCTTTAGTTCAAACGTTCACTTAATATCAGTGTTCGTGGTGTACTGATCAGAGGTCTTTGCCTATCATGCAGAAGACAGGAGTTCAGTCCCCACATTTGATAAATGTCTCTATCTTTCTTCTGGGACATTGTGTCCTTCTCAGCTTTGGTTGGCCCTCCCAGGCTTGATCAAAGTAGCCTGTCTCTAAAATGACTTCTACAGTTTTACAAAGGGCATAAAACTAAATACCAAACCCCAAAAAACAATACCGTACCAAAACATTCACCGCATATTTTTTTCCTTCCCATAGAGCTTCAAGAGGACATTTCCAAGTGCTGCTCAGCCTGCTTCAATCGCATCCTGCGTCGACTGGGATCTACTCCGCAGACAACAGAAGCCAGTGTATCGTCTGCTGCCACTGATGTGACCTCTGGCCTGGCGGAGAGCACCAGCGAGGGTAAGGAGAAAATCCAAACAGTTTAACGTATACCATACACATGACATCACTTTGAGATATGTAGTGCAATCTTTCCATGGTTTTTTGATAGAGGCGGATTTTACTTCCGATAAAGAAAGCTTTAAGGATCAGATGTCAGTAGCAGGATATCAATCGTATTTCACTTCATGTAGAATGAATTTGTTATGTATCTATTTCTTTTGTTTCCATACTCTATAGAGAATTCAAGGTGGACAGAGGAAGAAATGGACAAAGCTAAGAAAGGTAGGTTGTGTGACCAGTTGGATGAACAGAAAAATCTACTATCTAAGGATCTCTTATCACCAAGAATACTGATATTACTGGTCAGCTGATGACAGTGTGAATTGCCTATATTTTCATGCACATAAACCCTTATGTACTCGTGAAGACCTTCCTCAAATATTAAGTTTCTCAAAAATGGTGATACACAGATATCAAACCATGATTCACACACTAGCATCTTTATATAGTGTTATACATGGAGAAGTAGCTCGGTCATGTTAAGAAATATCGTCGCTGCAGAACTCTTAAACAGCTAACTTGATATTTGGTGAAACGAATTTTTTTTTAAAGTCGTGATTGACATCATATAATTCATTCAATAAAAATTTTCAGACCGTCGTACGACTCATTGAATAAATAATTGATTTTTTTGACAGATTGAAAGTTTAGTGAGAGCATTATATTTGTTTCTCCCCAGGCCTTCGCAAACATGGCAAAGACTGGACTGCTATTGCCAATCTGGTGGGCTCAAAGACTGAGGCTCAGTGCAAGAATTTCTTCTTCAACTACAAGAAAAAATTCAATCTGGAGGCCATTGTTGAGGAGCATAAAGACCCTGTGAGTCAAATGTTTACATATTCGCAAAATGATGGTTTAGGGCTTCTTTATCTTGTGAACTCACTTGAATTTACTTTTGGTCAAGTTGTTCGTATTCTCCAGTCTCAATCCTTCGTTTTCTTTACTTTTAAAAAGTTGAAGTTGAAGTGGCGTTAGTAGTCTAGAGATCAGGCTGCTGGGCTTGTAATAGGAAGGTTTCGGGCCCAAATCCCAGCTCACGCTGGAAGCTGTGTCCTTGGGAAAGGCATTTTACACAAATTTTCCTCACTTCACTTAGGTGTGAATGGGTACCTGACTATAGACAGTGAAAGATCTTTTCATTGTGTTAGTGTCAGAAGGTTTCTGAATGACTTCGATCTTCTCGGATAATAATGATTCTAAAGTGCATAGAGCATGCTTTCGAGGGCGATATGAGCTATATAAAGGCAATAGACCTGTCCCTTCCATGATAAAAGTAGTAACAACACCGGGATTACCCAGAGAGTAGGGGGCAGATCTGCACCTAAATGCACTGCAATAAAAATAACCCTGGGCTTTTCCTGCATAAAATCGAGTCAGGGATTAAACTATTCATTATTATTATTATTATTAACTTCAGATGGGTGGATCTGCTTTTCACTAACCTGTCAACATTTGACCCATCTGTTTTCGACTGCTTGAAAGTTTGCTTCACAGGGTCAAGAAGGGTTGAAAAGGGCAGAACCATATTGTGTAGGTCACATCATTTTGATGTTGCCCTAGTGTAGCAAAATGTGTGGACCAGTTCACACAGTTTGCCACGACACATAGGGCCAGTGACATGACTGTTTTATACGCCGCCTGTCACAGATCATTGTTTTTTCCCCAGGGCGGAGACCGTCGGACGACTTCCACATGTGAGAGCATCACATCCACTGTCACGGCCAACTCAGAAGAAGAGGTTTCCCTCAGTGACGACGATAACGACGAGGACAATGGAGAAGACAGCGACACGGCCAGTGCTCCGAGCCCTAACCCACTGAGGATTGAAGAAGGTTGGCTGCTAGTGTACCTCTGCCGGCGTATTTCTGCCTTCTGAAGCTGTTGTAACTTATATTCAAAAGTTTTTACAGACCTACGGAAATCTGAAAATCAAAAAAAGATTGAAGTGTTCTGTGCACACAATGCTGTGATAATTTAGCGAAAAGCGCTTTCACATTTGCAGTTTCCAAATTCTTCAAACAGCTTTCCCTATGAATTATGACATTTAAGCACACAAATGGCGTCTTACTATCGCTTCCATTCTACTGAGTTAATGTAATGCAAATTATTGTCGTAAAAATTTCAAATAAATTTTTTACTGATAGACTCTGAGCACAAAGAAAAATCAGATATAATTAACCAATGGCAAGGTCAAGTTCTGTAAATCAGTTTGTGATTTGTCACTGAGATTTTCCATGTTTCATAGGCTTTTAAAACTACCGAATGCCCAGCATCAATTTTTGTTCTTTACCTCAGGTGAAGTAGAGACGGCCACAGACCAACAACGTGCCACACCCCGTGAAGGAGCAGAGACAGACGGCCCCAGCTCTGCACTGCCCATCAACAACCTGTCTGAGAACAACAAACAGCTCAGTGCCTCCCAGGGCAGCCTGCGCAGCATTGACAATGACAGCAGCGCCACCATGAGTGCTGATGAAGGTCAGTCTAAAGCTCAACATTTTTGGTGCTGGGGTGTTTGTGGCAAAGCCCCTACCTATAAACGCAGAGCTCCTGAAATTCTAATTCTGAGGGTTAAACCGGGATTTTTCAGACTTTTTATGGCTCTAACCCCTGTCGTATTTGAGATGGTGGGAAAATCCTGAGGTCCTGCCTCTTAAAGACCTTACAGTGCTGCAAGGAGCCTTAAACTAAAACACTATTTTGGATGTAAAGCATTACTTGTATTATTACATGTTCTTTGTTTACAACCCTGGCTTATGTTCTGCAAAAAGAATGCAAGTCTATATCCAGACAATGTTTCTTTCCATATGAGTGGGTATCCATATCCGATTAACTCGCAGTAGTAATGATTTGTCGTGCAACCAGTTTAAATGATTCTTTAGACATATTATAACAATGCAGAGATATTGATGTCACCCAAAAGCCGGTTTTGTTTCCCTTTGAGATGGTGAAAAAATTATCTTGCTGTTTCAATTTGTCGTTGAGATTTGATTGTTTACAGTTGCCCTACTACACAATTAAGCTGGGGGGAAAAAAGTGGAGAAAAACGGCTTTATTGTTGGGCAATGTGATCTGGCAGTTGTCCCACAGTAAACATGAGTGTTTATTTTAAGAAACAGGGTGATAGAGTTTCGCCATGTACCTAAAATAGAAACATTCGGATCTTTAAAAAGTTGAAGATGCTGTAATAAAAAAAATTACTTTCAACCCCCATATTGATATCGCAGGGCTTTTTCTCCACTTTAGAATCTTGGATTTATGACTTGTCCGAAAAGATCGTAAAACATTATGATTTCTCTTCTTTTTCATATATATATTTTAGATTTCCATAATTTATATGTAGGGGATCCTCTGTAAGTACCCACAGAGGGTTCACCTTCAAACTGAACAATTAGGTGAGAGCTGAAGACCCTGGCATTTGTTTTCCTGATATAGTTTTGTCCCTTTTGCGACGTCTTTTTAATAAAGGTCCCCCTGGTGGCTCCAGCAGCCATTCGGCTCACCCCAGCGGCTCGGAGAGAGGTCAGGGGCCACCCATAGGTCCGATCCCCACCACTTACAACCAACCTCCCTTGGAAGTGTCTCAGAGACGAACCCCACCCACCCTGGGACCAGCCCCAGGCTCTAGAGGTCCTACACCACACAGCTCTGGCCCGTCACCAGTGAGTTGGTTGTTCTAGCATTGTTTGTTCCAGCATTTCATCGCTGCAGAACTCGAAACAGCTAACTCCAGTTTTGCAAATTATTATGGGGGAAAACTGAAAAAGAAGGTTACCGCGTGTATTTTTTTTAACAATGCTGCTACGACTCTTTGCTTTGGATCAGTCAATCTGTCTGAAAATTACTTATAGGATGAGTTATATGTCAGTCATGATCTCACGAAAAAATCAGTTACGCCCAAATTCCGAGTTAATGAGCCGTCTCACTGTTGGCCTAGCATTGTGAGAACAGTGTTTAAGCAACAGTGTTTAAGCTGGCGAGTTCAGTGTGATTATACTAAGGCTAGATTACATATACAGTCAAACCTGCCAAAACAGAAACCTCTCTTAACGGAATCTTTCCTCTCCCTTCTGATAAACTCCTTTTCCAGTTAAATACTTTTATGTCGTAGCCCTCTATGTTTTAGTGGAAAAAGGATCAATTTATCATCTGTGGTCACACTTTATTATTAGAATAAAAATGCCGCCCCCCCCCCCAAGGTCTTTGTTTGATACTATGGATTGCATTTTTATAGTATCCTATAAACTATATAAATACTACTAGTATTACTAGTATTTATTGTTTGATATTAATCTTACATCTTTGCTTGTTTGATCCATCAGTTTCCTGTCCCTAGTCAAGGCCCAGGCTCTGTGACTCAGTCCGGCCTCCCAACCATCAGAGCCAGCCCTGTGACCAGTCTGGCACGACCACCGTCTGGAGAAGTGCCAGTCATTAGAGAGGTAAGGAAACACTGTCGGTTTTTTTATGACAAAGGGTGAAAACGCTAAATTAAATGAAACTGAGTTATAGGCATGACCAAATTTGGTGCATTGAACTGTCATTTTCAAGTCTGGGAAGCTTAGCACAGTTAGGTCTGGAGTGAGTTAGTGCCATGTGATCACTTCCAAAAGGAAAGATAAAAGCATAATTTTAAACAAATTTTAATTTTTCGTTCTCTCTAGTACATAGATGTCATGGCAGAACATTCTTAACTGTGTAGCTTGGTATTGTACAAATTCCAGGCATCAGGGTAATTTGTTAGTTTCATGACATAGTAGCCCAAACTATTTTGTGGTCAGTCTGAGATGACTTGCCTTAGTCATTGAACATGTGACTAGCTAAGCTTCAAAATGCATATCTCATAGCATTGTAGAGTTCCTAGCCATTATATAACATTATGGTAATTTATTATGACCTTGTACAAGTTTTCACCTCAGAGTACAAAATTATGAAAAGTTGTGCAAAAGGCACTTGGATTACAATTTTTTTTACTGACCTTACAGTGTCAGTAGTGCCATAAAACCTCAACAGAGAAAACAGTTTTTCTTTCGTTATTTTCTTACCCGACTTTTGGGTGTCAGTAATGTAAAATCTCAATGTGAACAAACAGTACCACCTTCTCACAACCACAGCTAAAACAGCTTAAGTAGCTGGTATCTCTATAAATAAATAACTTCCCCCACAGCTGCCTCAGCCCACTGGACCCGGAGACTACCCGAGAGTGATGGCGTATGGGGCCCACCTGGTACCAGAGTCCCAGCACACCCGCATGTCCCCTCGTCCCACCTCAGCTCACTCGGAAGGCGGAGGTGTCGCCGCGGGGCCTGGTGGAGGACCAGCAGGAGGAGCCCCGCCACACGGCCGCATGACCAGCTCGCCACACGCCGCTCAGCTGCCGCACGGGTCGGCCAAGAATCAGGCGCGGCCTCCGTGCGTCCGGGATCTCATCCACTCTGCCATAGAGCGTAACCTGTGTGAGCAGCCACAGCTTCAAGACAAGCGTAAGACCTTGTCATGGCCATGATTATGTCACTGTTGAAAGACTCTTTAGGATTGCCTAAAACATTCAGCTTGTCGGCTGATTTAAGGACCCAATCAGACAAAACGATATCTCAGTCTACCATAAATCTGTGTTACAGACTGCCAACTTTTATGTATTGGAGCAAACATTAATTCTGAAATAAGGTAGTACAGCACCTCTGCAAAGTCACTGAACAGCTATTTGTAGCAAAAAAAACAAAGTATGTTTAGATTGAACAGATTTTAGAAATATTACATCAGATAGCATTGTAGCAATGAACAGGCACAGAGTAAATTTCCTCCTCTGCTGGATCAATAAAATGCATCTTATCTTATCTTATCTCTCTTATTGTAGCAATAAAGCCAATCAATTGCATCATCATTGTTCAAATTGTTTCAGTTGCATTCCTAAATGCACTTCTTGCTTCCTCGTTTGCTTCAGGTGCTATGATGGACCCTAATCGTGCTCGAGGGTTCACCCCTCAAGACTTGCGCAAGGAGCGCCGTGACCCTCCTCACGTGTCAGATCCTAGGAGCATGCTGGGATACCCTGGTCTCCCCCGGCCGCCCGACCGCGACATGGAGGTTCAAGACTTGTCTCGTCGTGGCGAGCCCCTGGATAAAGGACCACACGGCTACAAGGGGGATCCACGGGATTTTGACACACTTAGGACCAGGCCGGACGCGTACCAGCGCTCCACGACAGAGCCTACCAGACACATGGGTGCCCCACCGCCTGCCCACTCACATCACCACGCAGGTGTGGGAGGACACCCGGGGGCTCAGGATCTGGCCAAGCATCGACCCGATAGCAGAAACAAGTCCCCTTCAATCTACCAGGTCAGTACCTCACCTAGCCCTGATTCATTTTGTTTTTTCACAACTGACCATTTGTCCCACATTATACTTTCTCCAAGTTTATTCAACATCTCAGTAGACCTCTAAACCCTTTGCTTTACTTAAATCTCAACAAAAAACTTTCCACTTCAAATATATCGGGATTTTTTTTTTTTTTAATCACTTCATGAGCCTTGGCTTTGTGCACCTTTCAGTAATTAATATTTCAAATCTTATGAGATTTTGCCCATCTTCATTGGAACACACACTTTCCCCTCCCTGATAAGGCATTTCTGTTCTTTCTCTCATCCATCGAAGCCTATCCACAATCATTATGGACAAGAACTCTCAAGCTTCTGTGAGTTAAAGAAGAGACTGCGAACCCTGATTAATAACTTGCGATTGTGTCCTTTCAGGGTGATTCGAGATCACTGTCTCCAAATGTGCGTGGTCCGCCTGGCCAGAGCTCTTCTCCTTACCCCCCTCACGGCATGGACCCCTCACGCTACTCCCCAGCGGGCCGCATGCCCCCAGTGCCACCACTAATCACCAACAGCGGCCAAAGGTCATCCCCGAAGCAGGTGCGATCTCCCCCAACAAGCTCTCACATGCTGATCCCAGGCTCAATCACCCGAGGGACTCCTGTCTCACACCACCCCACCGGCCCACCTGCTCAGTCTCATCCAATGGCGAGCATGGTCCGACAGCCAGTCTCCGCTCCTGCTCAGCAAGGCTCGATCACAAAGGGGACGCCAGTGAGAGAAATGGGCCAGCGAGGCCTGCCGGGATCTTCTGGAGGTCCGGAGGGAGGCCCCAGAATGCCGCTGGACTCGGGCTATCGTACATCCCACGGTGGAGCACCCTACGAGAGTGGTCAGTACCACCACCCGCAGCAACAGCAGCAGCAGCAACAACAGGCGGTGTACGGGAAGCAGGGCCAGTACCCACCACCACCCCAAGGCGCGCCGTACTCGCAATACTCACAGGCGGAGCAGAATCCGCCCTACAGCTCGCGGGCTACCATCATGTCAGACTACCTCACCGCCCAGCAGATGCCGAGGGGACAGAAGGGGGAGAGGGAGGAAGGTTTGTCTCCACGCGGGGGAGGGGGTCGGGATATGCCTCCGTCTCACCCCCACGCACCTCCTCAACGACAGCCACAGCCTGGCGGGCTTGACCCTCGTCACCAGATGGCAGTGGTCGGCGGTCAAGGGATGGTGTACATGATGGGTCAGGGCCCTGATGCCCGGGGGAAAGCTTCACCTCACTCTGCACGGGAGGACAAGCCACAGCCTTCCGTGTGGCCTCCACAGGGTGAGAAAGCTTACATAACTGTTTGCTTAGTTGTTTGTTCTCTTTTTATTTGGTGCCCATTATGATAAATTATGAAGAAACCTTGTTAATTCTGTAGTGCCACCAGCAGTGTTATATTGTTTCGTTGAATTTAAAACAAAGATTGAAAGCTTTATTTGTTGTGACTTCTTGTCTTGAATTGTGTTTTTAATCAGGGTCAAAGAGTAATGGGATTTTCTATTTTGTTTTATTGATTGAAGGCAAAATTTCTTAGCAGCTTCATGGAAATTGTATTACATGTCATGCTATGCTTTTGCTCACAAATTTTTGGGCCTCATACCAAAGCTCTTTTTTTAATATCTTAATGTTTGTAATATTATAGTCACTTTCCAGTTGTAAATGACATCGTAGAATATGCAAGAAAAATATATATCAATTTCTTATCTTATACAGGAGCGAGAGGTATATCTGGCCAACCAATGGGCACTCCGCTAGCCCTCGACCCTCACGCAGCCCAGCGGCCCAGTATCGTGGCGGGCACAGGACGTCCACCCCCACCCCACCACGGAGAGGGCAAGCCCGAGGTACAGAGCGCCATGCCAGACAGTACCAGCATGCCAGCCCAGCAGAGAGGCCAGCTGTCACCGAGACAACCAGATCATGGTCAGTTAATGAGAAGCTATTTATGTCAAGATATTTCTTTTTCCTGTTTTAGCCTGTTGTTCTCACCCTGGTAGATTTGACCTTCCCTGCACTGCGGGTTGGGAACATGGTCAGGGGGGAGTAGAGTTACCCTATATCTTCTTTTTGAACAAGAGACGACTAGAAGACTGATGAGATTGCATTTCTTACTTGCTCAGAGACAGGTACCCTTGTGACATTGACGTGCAAGATGTGTGATAGGGCGAGCCCCTAGATAAAGTACTGCACAACTAGAAGGGCGATCCAAGGGACTTGAATTCAAGCTAGGGGTTTAGCATTGAAGACAAAAAATCTGAGGGTTTGTTTGCTAGATGTAAGAATTTCTAGTGCAAATGCCATGGTTCCTAATTTTCTATTTGAAGAGCCATTCACTTCTTGTTATATTCCACATGCCTTATTTTGTATTGAAAAGAAAAAGCAAGTAATCTTGTATTGATATGGGAAAGGGAGTAATTGTTATTTTTTAATGGTAAGTGATATTATTAGCAGGATTTGAAATTCCTATCTTTCTGTTATTGTTTTGTCTTAAGGTGGGCGACACCATGGCATGCTTGGTATGCCTGTAGACCCGAATCAGTCGCGACGTCTGTCCCCCGGGCTGAGGGGCACGCCCTACGACAAGCCACGCTCAAGCCAGTGGGATCAGACCATGAAGAGAAGAGAATTTGAGAGTCTGACGGAGCAGCACAACAGGTAGGGGCTGTGTTTAGGTCACAGTTGGGGCCCGGCAGTTCTGAGGGGGGTTCGTGGTTGCACTGATGTCATCTGCTCCTTCCACCTCTTTCTAAGCATTGCTATCATTCAAATTGTGTACCTCTTAGACTGTTTGACCCTAAGCCTTCCTAAAAAATGGCCTTACAGTGTCATAAGGGGAATAAAACAAAGTCAATAAATGTTATCTATGCCCTGATCTGCATCTCTGCCTCCCAAGTGTTCTGCGCTGTAATCATGATAGAATTCAGCTTTTTAGACCTTGGCAATATTTCACAGAGGTTTGTCCAAACATACTTCTCTGTGTACTGATTTTTTAATTCAATGGCTCTACCTTAGTCTATTATTTTTTCAGTGCACATCACACTTGTCACCCTTACTTGTTTGAGCTCTATAATCATTGCCAGCTGTGGGAGAACAAGATTGTCTCTATAGTTCTATCTAATGCCTATACATGTGTGTTTAGGGATGAATGAGAATACGTAAGCAAGTGTGTGGGTGTGAATATGTGTGTGTGTGGGTTGATGGGTGTGAATACATGAAAGTGACGTGCATTTGTGGGTGTGTGTGTTTGCTTTTGTGCCTGTAAGATGTACCTGCCATGCCACAGCAAATGTTCTAGATTGAGCTCAACAAGATGTTATCTTATGTGCAGACATGAACAAGAGCGACGCCTGGCAGAAGCTCGTGCCACAGCCGTACCTCAGAGCCATCCATCACAATCTCTCGACCCTCGCGACCCACGGGCCTTCCAAGGAGGCCGGCCAGATAGCAGGGAACATTACCAAAGGTATATTTCTTTTCCACTTGTGCAATGGTTGAAGAAAAGCCTTGGCCTAGTGTGGCTTGCTGGTTCTGTTTTTGTCTGGAGTTTTCTTTGGTTTTCATCTGTAAAGGCCCACAGTGGTATCATGTCTGCATTACCGCCGCTGTGGTGTAATGGTTAGGCTCTTCGCCTATCACGTAGAGGATGTGGGTTTGAGGCTCGCAAGGGGTATTTTGTTTGACCGAGTATAATATCTCCGTTTTTCTGTTGGGACTATGTCCGTCTCAGCCCGAGTTGGTACTGACAGGCAGGGTCGAAGCAGCCCGTCCCTTAAATGACCTTACAGTGTTGCAAGGGACGTTAAGCCAAAACCAAAGCAAACCAAAGTCTGCACTGCACTTTGGCGCTATCAGATTTACCAACGTCTGTTGTGTGCTGGTTAGGCTCTTTGCCTATCACTAAGAGTATGGAAGTTTGATCCCCATGAGGATTATCTGTGTGTCTCTTCTGAGATGTCGTGTCCCTCTCAACCCTGAAATCATTTTCCTGATTAATTGATCCACAGAGGAAAAGCTATTTTCTACTTAAATTAGCTCAAAAAGTGTTGTTGCTAGGGAAAAAAGAAAACATGATGTGAGATCCACAGTGTCTACTATCACCCTGTTGGCCATCAAAGGTAGATTTATTAGATATAGATATTGCCTTTGTTCATAAATATACTTGACAAGTTTGTACTGGAATTTGATGGTTTAATTGTGGACTAAAGATCTCTTCACACGTTTTTCTGCTGGAGGTTAGGAATAATATTACCTATTTCAGACTTGTGAAAAGTTGGCATGTCTACTAAAGCATCATAATACCCTCAGTTTGGTGTAAGACACGGGACATTTGCCAATTTTTCAAAAATTGTTTTGAAAATTGATACCAAAGTAGTTATGCGTGTTGTGTCAAAATATGAGTTTCCTACAAGTAATAGAACTGAAGTTACAACATTTTTACATAGCATCATTGATTATTTTAAAAAGTATAGCAAAAATAATGTGTTTTGTGCAATTTGTGAAGTGGCACTTGTCTCAGTCTTGCTCCGGAATGAATATATTTTCTCTGTCTGTTCCAGTGAGATGCGTGGAGACTCGAGGCGTCCGGACATCCCATCCTCCCAGGCAGACAGCTCTCTACAAATGACAGACGCCAACAACCAACGCCTTCGGACAGACTCGAACTATGTGAGGGAGAAGCTTGCCGATGGTGGCTCAGCCATTCTGCTCTCTGCATTCCAGAGAGACAACGTGTCCAGCTCCCCGCAGGTACAGAGATTTTCTCTTAAATTTTAATGAAACTTGGAAAGATTCTGTTTACCAGTTGTATGTCCCTTGCAACACTGCAAGGTCATTCAAGAGATGGGCTAATTCAACCCTGCCTGTGAGGGCCAACCTGTGATGAGAAGGATGAAACCCAACAGAAAAACGCAGAAGCTTGTCGACACATGGGATCGAACTCGAGTCTCTTGCATGATAGGTGAAGAGTTTAACCATTACACCACAGACGCCAGTAGGTAGAGAGATTTTCTCTGAGACTCTATATGAAGGTTGGAAAGATTCTGTTGAGATGTTTGATGACTTTATATCCTCTTACAAACTTGGCTTCATCAGTCATGATGGATTGTAATTCTGTAATATGTTCATGGTTATTTTTCTTTTAGTTACAAGAAACTTTCATTTCAGTTGCTAGAGTGAAGTGAGATATAAACTTGAATTCTAAGTAAAAGAAATTCTTAATCTGATAGCTATGCAGATTCTCACCATTATGTCTTTTGTTTCCCAGCCGCCGTCGGTGAGTCAGTCTGGCCACCCAGGCCGCAGCGTGACAGCGGACAGACTCATCAACGCCATTATCATCCATCAGATCAACCAAACCACGCCAGACGAGAGAGACGGAAAACCCACCACTTCTCCATTACGGTACACACACACACATACTCACTCTTTGTAGCTCTTGTCCTTCTGTCTATGTCTCTGTATGTGCATGATTATCCATGAGTGTACATGCCAGACATATTGGGGCTATAGTTATTGTTGCGTGAATCATTCCAAAGACTTAAATTTGGCATCAATAATGCAAATAATGTAACAGAATTTCAAATAAGAATTGGCTTGATTTTTAGTTCTTTTAAGAGAATTACAGTTGCCTTATTCTGCTTCCAGACTCATGGCACATGTTGGGTGACCCCTCACAAATTCTGATAAAACTTTACATTGTTCTTGACATTTACAATTTGTATGTGTCCATGAAATATTACATTGTTCTTTACATGGAATATAGTGTGAAATTGAACTGTTTTTGCTGCAGTAATTTGTTGTATGGTAGATGGAAACTGAGGTGTAGATTTTGCAGCATTCTAACTCTTGTCTGTTCCCTATGCTCCAAGCAGCCAGGCAACCCCGAACACCTCAGAGTCATCCATGAGCTCGCACAGTGACCATCACCAGCCGGTCGACTCATCAAATTACTCCAAGCCCTCACAGCATCCATTTGACCCTCAGGTAAGAATACAGTGGAACCTGCCTTAGCAGTCAGCTCTCCACCTGTACTAATGGCCAGTGTTC
This sequence comes from Phyllaplysia taylori, assembly GCA_032273245.1. Taxonomy (NCBI): domain Eukaryota; kingdom Metazoa; phylum Mollusca; class Gastropoda; order Aplysiida; family Aplysiidae; genus Phyllaplysia; species Phyllaplysia taylori. The sequence continues at coordinate 13,305 of JAUKPP010134418.1, forward strand.
TGTGACACTCTTGTGTTTTCTTATATTTTTAACGTCTCCATAATGGTCCTTATTCAACGTGGCCCTGTTCAGTCATTTTCCGTGACAAAGCAGTCTCTCAACCTGCTCCTAGGGGACACTTCTGTGGTGATTGTTGCAAAAATGAGTCAAACAAGAGCTGAGTGCATTCCATGTGATCCACTCCTTCTACTTTTTCCCACAGGGTACTTTTATCAACTAGGCTTGTGTTGAACCTGCTTGATTTTCTATTAAATTGTAAAGTCCCAGACCTCCTTCTTTGCATTTATAAAACAGATAAGTTTAACTTTTGATGAACGAAGGATTAGCAATCTGTTTTTCACTACCACGACAAGTTCAACATCCATGCCATCACCAGGCTGACCCCTACTTCTTCCTTACCTGTCAAGAGCAGGTTGCTCTGTTTTAGACTCAGAACTGGCCACAACCGGCTGAAACACCATCTGTATACAAAGTTCAGGATTGGGAGCTCAGACAAATGCCCATACCGAACCGACAGCCAAACGACAGATCATGTTCTGCACAACTGCCCTTTGCATAAAACAATTAGAAGGAAGTTCCGGCCTACCCCTAGGCAAGATGCCCCTAAACTCTATGGGAACCTAAATGACCTGCGGCGAATAGCAGCTTTGGCTATAGAGTCTGGATTGTCTATCTAGATGAACGAGAAGAAGACTACAGCGACAAGCCACTCATCCTTACTCAGTCTACTTTCAGACACTGAACTGACTCTTAAATTTTTGATGAGACAAAAACTGCAAGATTTTCTGACATTAAGACAAATTGCATCTTTGTGTGTCTCTCTCCCTTTCACATATGACAAAAACAAGAATTTTTAGCCCATAGAGTGACAGTCTATTGTCTTCTCTCTCCCTTCAGGGTCGTATGTTGCCCGAATCTGGCGGAGGTCGGCCTGATGTGATGGACCCGCGGCACCGCATGGAGATGATGGACCAGAGGCAGAGACAGCAGATGGTGGAGCAGAGACAGAGACAGGAAGCTGTGGAGAGACAGAGGCAGCAACAGGTCAGTCTTTTTTTTTTCCCCCTGTGCCAATTTTCTACTCTTAGGACCCCGATTGGTTAGTGGAAAATTAATTCTTGAGTAAGCAAGTTATCTCATAGATCGAGACATTTCATAGTTTGTTATTTAGACAGAGATAATAGTTATAATAAACGTTATTATGGTCACAGTGCATTGAGTAGTTAGAATGTTATAATATCTGATTATTATCACTACATTCCTCTACTCCTTTGAGTCTAGAGGTGGCACACCCACTTTCCCGTCTCCTAATGGGATGACTTTCAAAATTGATACAGCCATACAGCCAGTCTGGTATGTTGGTGACATTTTGTTATTACTAGTAGTCTCGTTCTGTCTAGGTGAAACAGGTCAGTCTTGTCTTGGTTGTTTGGTGGAAGGGAAGGACCGAGACTGGCATCTGTGGTGTAATGGTTAGGCTTTTCATCTATGATACAGGGAACTGGAGTTGGATCAATATGTTTGACGAGCATCTCTGTGTCTCTGCTGGGATGCTGTTTGTCTCCCTCTCAATCCTGGACTGGCCGTTACTTTGCCGGCCCCTCTTCCATTTTCTCTATTAGTACTTCATTTTCTTCTGCACACTATATAGTCGCTCTGTCTCTTTATATAACAGGGTTCGTACGGTCTTTACAGGTCTTTACAGGTCTTTAGAAATCTGGTCTGCTATTTCATGTCTTTATAAGTCTTTAGTTTTACAAGTTTAGTGACTAGGTCTTTGCAAGTCTTTAGAATTTTCAAAATC
>JAUKPP010134529.1:1423-15107 GCA_032273245.1 Phyllaplysia taylori
GATAACTGTATGGCATCAGCCGTTGTGATAACTGTATGGCATCAGCCGTTGTGATAACTGTATGGCATCAGCCGTTGTGATAACTGTATGGCATCAGCCGTTGAGAAAGCTGCTCTTATAATCGTTGCAGTTTGCTGTCCGCGTATGTTCCATTTCAATAGTTTTTAGCTATAAGTATATGCCGAAAGGGGGGGGGGGGGAATAAAGCGCAGCTTGGCAGAGAGCTTACAACAGTGGATACATGGATGAATATAAAGTATCGTTTTCCTAGATGTTCAAATGAAAATGGACAGTGAATAAGGCAGTTCTTGCTTTGTGTGTGTGTGTGTGTGGTTTGTTTTTGTTGTTGTTGGTGGGGGGTTTTCAAATCAGATGAAACTGCATTTTTAATTTGGGATTATATGCGGATAGAAAATTGCAATGACACAATGTAGTAAATTTGACGTCGAGCTAGGTTTTTGTTTTGTTTTTGTTTTGGGTTTTTTAATTGTCTTTTTCTTTCTTTTCTTTTTTTACTACATGTATCATTATTAACACAAAGTTCCTATCAGAGAATCCTTGAACAGATTGTTCATGAATTGCGTTTTTTGTTGTTAGAAGACAAGCAGTAAGTAACAATCCTGATAGGCTACGCGATTACAACGTATGCGCATTGCTATTAATTCAATTTAATGACGATAAATATGTACTTAATTTATTCATTGTCTGAGTAGGCTAAACATGGTCAAGCAACTTGACACATATTGGTTTTAACATCAAATCTTTTTTAGCATAACTTCCTAAAATTTTATGATTGGACTTCATAAATCATAATAACAAGGGTGATGTCATCAGATACTGAGATAGGCCTCGTCCGGAAGGAAAACGTACGTGGCACATATTGTAAGAGACATTTGTATGGTTATCATTATTACTAAGAAAAATATCATTGATTATCACACGAGCTAAAACAGATGATAAAATGTTTATCTATAATTATGATCTATATATAATGTATTATGTAATTTGTTCTGTATTTTCTTGTAATGACCTATTCATTTGTGTATACCAAAAGGGTTGATGCTTGTTGTTGTACTGGACTCCCTATTTCTCTTAACTCAGTACGCGAATAACAATCTAAACAAAAACACAATTACAAAAGTGTTAGGGTTTGTTTTTTCAGTAGTAGGGTGGGTTTGGGCAATTCATTTCTTCTTCGCTTTTGTGAGTTCTGAGCTGCTTTTTGTTGTTGTTGTTGCTGCTGTTTGATATTTTGTTGTTGTTGTTCATTGGCTGCTCTGTATTGCAGGTCGGAGAGGAAAGTCTGAGCCCATTGAACCGGTCAAGGTGAAATAAGTTTGTGTGTGTGTGTGTGTGTGTGTGTGTGTGTGTGTGTGTGTGTGTGTGCGTGTGTGTGTGTGTCTGTGTGCTGATATATATAATATAGGGAATGCGTAAGAGAGAGAGAGAGAGAGAGAGAGAGAGAGAGAGAGAGAGGACATAAAGATAGAGGTAAAGAAAAAGAGGTAAAGAGAGAACAAGAAAGACGAGGGGGGAAGAATGAAAAGAGAGACAGAAAGAATGAAAAGAGAGAGGAGGGTGGGGGGGGGGGGGGGTAGAGAAACATGTGTAACATTGTATGTGTAGTTTGTACATAACTTTATACACATGTATTCTCAAGAGGCCTTGATTATTACACTGTACATGTACATGTATTTATTCAACCATGCGGCAGTGTAGAAAGGTTACATCTTAAGGCAATCCATGAAATAAACAATTGATGTATTATATTTGTTTGAACGTGATGTGTTAACTATTGACATCAGCATTTAATCTGTACCCGAGAGTGTGCTTTCAAGTGGAAATGGCAACAATACATTAGTACATGTATTACTCTGCCTAATATCTCAACATAATATACATGTATGTAGCAAGACTGCTCTTGCTGATGAAAATAAATTTTGGTCTTGGTATGGTTTTGGTTTAACGCCCCATGCAACACTCTAGTCTAAGGTCATTTAAGAGGCGGGACCTCCAAATTTTACGTCCATCTCCAATATGACGGAAATCAATTTTGCTTCTAATATAATATACGTTACATCGTAATTTAAAAGAAGCTGCTACTGCTACCTTTTTTATGAAATAGTTTTACAGGCGGTTCTACAATTATTGTTTGCCAGTGACAAACGTTTCACTGCTTGGAAAGCCTTGAGTTATTGGCAAAGTATGAATGCATGGTTGGCGTATAACTGTATAACAGGAATATATTATTGATGATAATTAAAGGATTTTTATTTTTGTAATCAGTCTTATTGTGTTAATATTAAGCTAAGACAGCCGAAAAGGCTTGTTCCTTTATAAATAAATACGGAAAACGACTAAGATATTAATAGGCTATATTATGTATAATTAACATACGATGAATTTTCACTTGCCTTATATTCATCATCTGATTTTGCTCAAATTCTAAGTTTGTTAAAGAACCTTCGAATATTCGACACATAATTTACATTTTCCAATTTCTTTTTATGAACTTGTATTGTTATGTTTATAATGAAAATAATTAATTTTATAATGAAGTTTTGATTGAACCACACAAAGGGCTTCATTTTCTTCTTGTTTGTTAGTTTAGTTTGAGATTTACGGCACTGTCGACACCATACCGTTATATAATATCTGTGACAGGAAGTTCGGTTTGGTCATTAGGTTTACCTCCCTTGCGACACTCTATGGTCATTCTGAGAGACGGGCTGCTTCGACCCTGCCAGTAAGAGCCAACCCAGGCTGACCTGGACCAGCCCCTGCAGAAAAACGCAAACAGTTCGCGCGGGATCGAACTCAGGACTTCCACGTGATAGGCAAAGAGTCTCATCCATTACATCACAGACGCCGGTGAGCGCATTGGTGCAATCTGCGGCAAAGGGGTTCGAATAAATGTTGCAAGGGACATAAAACTATAAAAAGAAAAAAAGAATTTAAAAAAAACACAAAAAATCACAAAGTCGACAGCTTGTAAGAGTGAGGGATACAGCATGGACCATATCCCAGTTTATTGTTCCTATCACTTTCTCAAAATAGCAAAGGAAAAGATGAAAAAAATTGAAAATCTTTTCTTTTTCCCATATACTCATATAAAATTCAAAGTGAAAGTACTGTACTTCTTCAAAGAATAATAATTTTTTAAAAATCATTTCATTCGACCATATTTCTTCATCTGATTATGAAAGCATTTGTATAGGTCTTTGCCAAAACATTCTTGGCTCAATATGTTATCGAATCGCTAGGAGTATGATGTTTATGGCATTCAAATGATTTCAAAGAGGCCTTTCTCTGAACATCAGTCGTTGCATCAATAAGGTCATCAACAGCTTATAGTGTACCCATCTGGATGTCAAAATCTTGAAAGAACTAGATCTACACCATATATCAATCTGATTGTAACATCAAAACATTGAGGAGAAATGACAGGGACATGCTCTCTTTTCTCCGTTTTCATCACAAGACAGATATTGGCATTATTCTGATTAACAAAATTAAAATGTGAGGTGAGCTGGCAATGAGTTACTCCACAGATTCCGAGAGTCTGAGTCATAACTCATTCAGCCCCCTCGCTCCACAAATGGATCTGGCTCAGCTCTAAAAACTCCTTGTAAAAAAAAAGATAACTAGTAACAGAGCATCATGTTTAAATGCAGTACCGTACTTCAATAATTTAATACGAACGAGGATGAAAGAGGCTCTCCAACAGAGATACTGCAATCTGGGATCCCAAAGGATTCGAAAGAGCTTGCGACGCGTGTGGAAATACAAACTGAAGTAAAAATCACAACGCTCAACCAGACCTCAATGATGAAAAATGATGACATGATACATATTCATTATCTTCATTAAAAAGTATATTTCTACCATGTATCATGTCATCATTTTTCATCATTGAGGTCTGGTTGAGCGTTGTGATTTTTACTTCAGTCAATAATTTAAAGTACATTTGATAATTTTCAAGTACATAGGAACCTCCTCTGTAGAAACAGTGAAAACGTATCAACACACATCATCATTAAAAAAAGGCTGAAGACAGAAACCATGACTTTTAAGCCATAACAGTGCAATAAAACAGCCTGTGAGTCTTTTAAAAAGTTTCTCTCCATCTTACCCGATAAAGTTAAACTTTTATGGTGATAGAAATTAAAATCTTGGCAAGGACATCCAGAGAGAGATAAGGTTGTGCGTATTCAAAACACAGTTCAACATGCTACGCCTTTTTCTGTACATGTATTACTAGAAAAAGTGTCTCCGGCTCAGGGGTAAAGCAATCGCAAGTGAGCACAGAGGTCGATGGTTCAGATCCGGAGGGATTCACATGGATTTTTCTTTTTAACTTTCCTGGCTTCACCCCCCGTCATTTCGGAAGTGAGCATTTTAAAAGGAGGCCGCAACTCTTATGTGACCTTCAATGTATTGCAAAGGGTGTTGCGATAAACTAAAGAGCAAAGAAACAATCCAAAGGAAAGTGCTAGGAAAAGTTCTGGAAGTTAAATTGTTTAACTAAATAAGTTTCTCCAAACAAAGAGGTGAATATTAAAATGGGGGCCTCCTCTCTCCTGTAACCTTGTAGTGTTGCAGAGGGAGTTTATTCATACTGCAAACAAAAAGACAAAAGAGAAGGGCAGGGAAAAGTTACGGATGTTAAAATTTGTTTAACTAAATAACTCACACGACAAAGTGGGGAAAGAAGGTTTTTAAAACATTGAATGTAACTGAAACCCAGTAGGTGTAATACTGCTAGACAACAAAATCTCTCTGTTAAAGAGGGAATAAGTTGCTTTCTTCGTCTTAACAAGTGCTAAACAAAGGCACGCTCAGTTCTGCCATAAAACACATGTCTTAAACATGATGGGTCTTTTTTCCTAACTATAGCAATATCAATCTGGTTTGTGCCAACACATACTCAGGTAAATGCACACTTATGAGCCTTGCCCTGCGTTTTGGCACAGACAGCTGGACATGGTGCTCACTACGTAGTGAATCTATGTCTTCCGCAACCACTGACTCCAGACATGGTTACCTCTAGTTACTAACACATTTACACTCTGATGTTCCCCATCTAAATAATGATAATCAGCTGAGTTTATACAGCGCAGACCCATCACTCCAAAGCTTTTCATTGTCAACAACGGGGACATAATGTGCCATAGCACAGAGCCTCAAATGAAACTGAGAATACTGTTGTATACCGGGTAGTTTTCGCATATGACTCAAATTTGCAAATTCCATCACTTGCTAGGAATCTCCAAGTTGTTGCTCGCGAGTTGATAAATCAGTAAAACAGCTTGACACAGGTGGCAACAAATGAAATGGCACAAATGAGAAAATCAATACTGCAGGGATAAAAACAACCATCACAAAAGAACAGTGTTAAATGTTCAAGTTGACTTGTGGATCACAAATGCATCCATGTACTAGTACTTGGCTCAATCATAAGGATAAGAAAACATCTGTGTCAAAACCCAGTAAGCAACAGGTGTACATGAGCAATACAAAAATATGCACAGCGCATGCATATAAAAGCCAATACTTGTCATTCGATGATGATTATGATACTGGAAATTTTCAGGAAGATACAAAAACCAACATTTTGTTTTATGAGAGTAAGCACAGTTGTCACTGAATGCAAGCAATGCATGAATTGCATAATATAGAAACAACAGCGACACAAACAAGTGTTAACACACATTGCCTTGTGTTCTCTTTTTCTATCTTTCACACAGAAATTCAAACCCCCGCACCTTTCCACAAAACCACAGACAGAACGTCTTTCTGCATTTGTTTTGAGTAACCAATTTTGCACACCAAAGGGGGGGACCAGAACTCAAGAAAAGAATTAATTCAATGCATGATACAAAAAAGAGTCTTTCAACTTTTTTTTAAAGTATCTCATCCTTAGTAATGAAAGTCATGGAAAGCTAAAAATAATTTGTCTTCTCTACTTTTCAAAAAAGAAAAAGATTATTTGTTGCAAAAGTCAACTTTTCCACTTTTGCCATCCCGTACTGTTTGTCATACCAGTGAGACCGATGATGTTTTAAGTTCATGATGAGCCATTCAGATTTTATGTTAATAAACTGACAGGTACGGCACTCAAAATATGAAAAAATTAAATCTCTTCAAAGCAACTTTTATAGCTTTGGTGAGTCTTATGTTTGAAAAAAATTTTGGCCATGTACAAACAAAATAAATCATGTAAAGAAAATAATGTATCTGCAAGAAGAAACACGCCAGTACAAATAATCGTCAAACAGCCGAAAAAAAAAATGCAAGCATGAAGCTTTCAAGAAACTTCAGTAATAATTTTCCTGAGCATAAACTGCATGTGTAGCCAACAAATCTACAGCCATAGGACTATTAGGAGTAGCCGACATGACAACATGCAACAAGAAAGGAAAAGCAAAACATGAATTCTGGCAATGGGCAATAGTTTGCTTTCATAGAGAAATCATAGAGATCACAAGAAATGTAGAAAAGAATAATTTTTCACGACACAATGAAATCAAACACTCATTAATACTTAGGCATAAAAAGTTTTTCGAACCATAACAAAGCTTCTAAACTTCTCTATCCTTTGATGAAAAACAAAATCTGATTTCAAAGTGTTGCGAAATAAATCATCATCACGGTAATTTTTGTCAATGATACGATATGCCATTTATTGTATATAAAGATAATTTAGTGGAATATAGGAAGTGGAAATATAGGGGATAAAAATATGATGTATAGATTTTGAAATAATATATATGTATGGAACAGAAGATAAGTAAGTGATAGACCTGAGACATGAACTAAGACAAGTGAGAGCTTAGCTCATGACGCACGCTACCATTCTCCTGAGTCATGGGACAGGGTCAAGTCAAAGGACCAGCCCTGTGGTGTAAACGTTAGGCTCTTCGCCTATCATGCTGAAGACCCCAGATCAACCGATGTGGGTTTTATTCTGTTAGGATTTTTTCCCTCTCAGCCCGGGTTGGCCTGACAGGCAGGGTTGAAGTAGCCTGTTTCTTAAATCGCCTGACAGTGTTGCAGGGGGTGTAAAACTGGTACCCAAAAAGTCAAAGAATATCCACTCCATTTTATGTGAGGGAAATAAAAACCATGATAGTCACATTATGCTTGCTTTCATAGAATTCTTGTCTCAAATATATACATACTACATTCAACATACACATTATAACAGGTCATACAATAAGTTATTTGATCAGGGTGCATACAGATTTTATTGAAGGGTGAACGGAATGCAAGGGCTGGCTGGACAGGAGACTAAGAGGGAGGCTTAAAATTTGAGAAGGAGAACCAGTAAAGAGAAGGGTTTCAAAGTGTGCTCATCTCATAAAAAAAGAATTTCAGGCTTAAGGGAGAAATCATTGTATGTAAGCTACATGTATAAATCATTTATGAGGGCTTTCAAAATATGAAATTTAGCATACGTGTACTATGTTATGGGAAAGGGAAAAGCTTACATGATGCTACTGAAAAGAAGTTTCAAAGTATGGGTTTTAGCATAATTTCTTTAGGGAAAAAGAGATAGGCCTGTTTGATATTATTCAACAAAATCACAAAGATGTCATTTACACAACCAGTATATGATCTTTCAGTAAATCACAAAAGCCAAATATAATTAGCAATTATGGCTTCCAAAAATTGGCACTGGGTAAATGATTATGCAACACATATGTACACAGGCATTGAAATTCCAGACAACACATTCAGAACTGGATTTTAAACAAATTGGCCTTCAGAGAAATGAAGTAAAATACAAAATACAGTAGTCTACACCTAAGATCCCACAGCTTTCAGTCCTGGTTCGCATAAGGTCTCGCAGTTTTAAAAAAACAGAATTTTTACTCTGTAAAAGTCACCCTTAAGGTCCCGCTTTGAAAGGATTGAGTTGCCTAAGGTGACGCATTTCAGGAAATATTTTACTTAACAAAGAGCCGGGTGCACATGCTATCACTGTTCACATTACTGTTCTCGACGTAATAAGTCATCCACTCTCGTCATGAGTATCAAATCTCTGTTATTAAGCTCAATGAGGAGGGGGGGGGGGGGGGGGTAAGGGTTGGGGTAGAGGGTAGGCTACAACGTCTGCCCCGACAGGATCTTGTCACGGTGTGAAATGGTCCGATCCAAGTTTTCCCTTCCCCTTGATGGTTTGACAAGGGTCCCGTTCGTCTAAGGTACCGCAGTTTAATTGCTCCCAAGCACAAGAATCATAGGTGTAGACTATTGTACAACAGAAATGGCGAGCAGTTTGGACATATTATATCCATTGTGCAACGCAATACAACAGAAAATAAATTGTCCCGCCCCCCCTCTCCCCAAACCTGCTTCAACTCTGGGAGATAGTACAGTTTTCCCAGTCTATTAGAGGAAGGTCTGGTACCAGTAACAAAGTAGATTCAACATAAGTAGGAAATTATACGCTATAAGTAGTGCAAGGCATGATAGAACGGCTTCATAATTCTCTGAATGATGAAATAGTCGTGTTGTTTGGATGTTTGAATTTAAATCCCAGATATTCTCATACAATAGCTGTGTGAACGCTAAACTTTCCAAATTTTAGCGCTTTCACCAGTGGCAAGCTTTCCTGCTTGAACTGCAAACTGTTGTACCAAACTGAACCTTACGGAATTGTGTAATTAAATCAATTGTGCAAGAAACGTAAGAACAACAACTAAAAATGTACCCATAAAGGACACTGCCAACAAAATATTTTCCCCTTCGATCCGAAACAAATTTAGAGTGGCCGAATGTCAATAGCTGTGAATTTTCTTTTCCAAATCGAGTTGACTAAACAACATCATCTGCTCCAAATTTATCATTACTCATATTTTTTTCATAGCTGCAGTCATATCAACAATCAAAACAACAAACTTATAATATGGAACAAAAGTTGAGAAAAAGAAAATGATAGAAAACAAACAGTGAAAATACATCATGAGTACAAAATTTACTTCACAAATAACAACACTTGTCCTAAAGAGCCATGAAGTAAAAACAGAGATGTAACTGCTGCCAAAACTGGCCTCTTTTGTAGTAACATTGTACATGTATTTTAGTAAAAAACAAAACAAAAAACAAAAAGCAACTCAATCCTTTTATGATTGGCCATTTGTCTCAGCTGATACATGCACAGGAGAAGCTTGTCAGGTATCAAGCCTAGAAGCATTTAACGTCGAACAATCTTACTTTGTGTGTGCTCAATTTAAAATTTTAACTCTCAAAAATGTAAAAACAATAGATAGAAATAAAAGAAACATGGACAACTAAAATCAAAATCACAGCAAATCAACAAAATCAACAGTTTCATGACTTGTTGGTCAAATGCAAGGATGATGTTATATCTAAAAGAATTATACGCGACAATTTCTCTTTTCCTCTGTTGTTTTCTTTATTCAAATAGGAGGATGATCTTATATCAGCAACGTTATTGCATATGTGTTCCCACTCTTCTTCACTCACTAAAGGCATTACGTGATAAATGCAAAAATTCACTTCTTCACAGAACACACTAACATGGATACCATACAGGAAATACAAGCACTTGACTTTATTAAACTTTTACTTCACGTTTGCAACAACTTCATATGCCTGCCATTTCTAGAAGGCATTTGATTGTAAGAACTAGTAAGTCATAATACACGTATTATAAACAAAACTAGTAAGTCATAATACACGTATTATAGACATGATATGTTGCTGGCGGAGAGATGAAACGCGGTAACCTACAAACAGAAAAATTTGATATTAATGAGGAAAATGTTTTTTCTTTGAAAAGAAAACTTTCTTTGCTGACACAAGTTGGTACAGACAGATTAAAACCTTTGATCTCCTTACTACCAAATGTGAGGGAATAGGAAAAGGAATAAAAAGAAAAAAACATTGTCCCAAAAATTATTTTCCTTTGCGTGGCTTTTCGTGACCACAAAGTGACAAAATGCCTGCGTATGTAGCACACTAAAATAGAGTCTTAAGCCTCTATAAAAAACAACTTACTCCTTACTAAAAATCATACAATAGGTTTAGTGGTTTCGGTTTCATCCCTACCCCAGCAATCATGAACACTAGTCCCAGCCCAAACGCACACCATATAGAGGAATGCTCCGCTCAAACACGCACTTCTGTCATGTGGCCTATAATTTCTATCACAATGACAATATTGATCAGGTGAAAGTATGTAAATGCACGCAACATGAAAACAAGTTTATGAGCCCTCCAAAATGCCATTCCTTCAAGAGGAGACCACTGAATAATGTAGAGTTTGTGCTAGCACTAGGTGTGTATTGTTTAATGCCTATAAACCAGCAGGATGCAGTATGTCACCTGAGATGTTCCGTGTTCTGGAATGTTATAACATCTGATGGTACAGTAATTAGAGAATGTAAAAATGTTAATCTTAAAACTAAAGTCTATCAATGATTTGAAATATATAAAGATACGTTTTATTCTTTTAACCTTTAGTGATCCATTTTGATTCAACACTAGAATTACAAATGAGGTCTCAAAAGCGTTTCTGCGGGAAGTCATAGTCCGATACATTCACGAAGGAGACCTGATGTTTCTGACATATTGTGCAGAGTAGTAAAGCATATGATGATAATCTAAGGGTGAGTGTGAGGCTCAGGATCATGCACATCTGAAGACTGGGATATGGGTTATTGCGTGTTGGGTGGAGTACCACTCCTTGACGTTAGGCAACAGTGGACATGGAAAGACTTCTTACACAAATCGTGTAACTTCTTGAAAGAAAAAGTTGTCCGTCTTGAGTGTAGTCAACAACACATGCTCCCTAGCAAATCAAAGTGGCACAACTAAAAGAAAGAGTGCTTTAGAAGAAGAAAAAAAAAAAAAAGAAAGGGAAAAAAGATTCCTTCATGTACTATTTTCTTCTTCAATAATCGATGTTTCACTATACAGATTCTCCATGCACACAGAAAACAGATATGTGTTTGTTTCTACATGTAGCTGGTTTTGGTTCTACGCCCCTTGTAAAGTCACTTTAGAGGCCGACAACTTCAGCCCTGGTTGAGAGGGACACAACATCCTAGCAGAGACAAAATGATGTTTGTCCAAAGTAGGGATCAAACTCCTGTCCCCTGGTTGATAAGCAAAGAGCCTAAATTTCACACCATAAACGGTGGTAATATGCCTGTGATTTGTCTGTAAAAGCGACTCAATAATATTTTAGTTCTGCCACTCTGATTTGCGGGTGGTGATATAGTCCAACAACAAAGCAGATGCTGAAAGAGCTTGTAAATAGAGTGAGTCACTCACTGGCACTTTAGTAAACATTTCTGAAAGAAAACAACTGAGAGACGCAGTTGAGACCTAATCAACTCTCACTGATCGGTAAACTTCACACAACACTGGACCATGTTATCACCATATCTTTAGCCCTAAGGTTTCTCCAAAACAGTTTCCGTCTCACAAAGCTGAAAGAAACGTGGTGACACGCTCTCATCAAATTTACATAAGGAAAGTCATTTCAACCGGGAGCTAACACAGCCATTTCATTTCTTCTATCACACTTTTATGCTTTGACAGCATAGAAAGGCACAATAGTCCAAGCACTTAAAAATAAAAAAATTCAAAAGACATTTAATATTGGCTGAGTAAGTATTCTCACGGACTCACTAAGAAGCTAATCCAGTAAGAGATGCTGAATATTCTTATAAATTTACTCTCCATTTATCACAAGAGACGATTCAAAATTGTTCAACATTACTTAGTTGCTTACGGGAAATTTACAAAAATGTTGTCTTCCTCTCTAGCCATTTTACGATCAGTGATGGATACAATGGATCAGTCAATACCATTTCTGAAACATGGGAGTGGTAGTATAGAGAGTTCATCTCAGCCACTCTTTCAAATTAAATGAAAAAACAAAATTACTTAAATAAAACAAATACACAGAACTGGTTGAAGCTAGTTCAGAAATTTTGGTTCATCATTTCACTGAGTCTTTCCTTCACCCCAAAAGACAGCCCAGCCTATAAGGAAGAATTTGGTTTCAGGAGAAGCTAGTGGACACAGAGATAAGAAAAAGAAAAGAAGGAGATAACCTCCCAAACCTACGTTAACAGAAAGGCCCTGAGTCGCTGTATAATGACAGTTAAAGATTAAGGAGCCACCAGTAGTGGGATTCCAGACAACAACTAAGGCTATTGAGGGGCTGGATCAGCTGTGGTCTACACAATATATAAAACTTTCAGATTCCTCACCGGGAGAATGCAAACAGAGCAGTGTGATTCAGTAAGCTTGAACCAAAGACCCATACAATGACTAGCCCGGGATAGTTTAATAAAGAAAATTCTAAAGAGATAGAGGCAGTAAGAGCATTAATCAACAAGCTCAAGCCAAATCAGCAAAAAACTAGTATAAATCTCCACTCTGTGAAGTAGTGCAAACCAATAAATTATAAAAAGACAAGCAGTAAATGAATGGCAGATCTTATTGCGTTTGACTAACAAAACAACATTCAATATGTGCCAGTGAAAAGGAGACCAATCCCTTCCATTTCATGGGAAAACTGATGAAAAGACAATAATATTCTGACACTGGGACAGAAGTTGCAAAGTAATATTGTTCCACATATAGGAAGATTGAATCAATAAGACAATTGCAGGGTGGGTGGGTGGGTGGGTGGGAGGGGGTGGTGGTAGCAAAAGAGAGAGAATCAAGACAACACCACTGACACCAATTGAGCAAGTAAATCAAATAGAAGTAGCAATCTAAAAATACAGTTTGTATCATTTTCTTGCACCATTTTTTCAGACGCAAACAAATGATAACGACTAAGATTGCTCCAATGTGAACACACTACCAGTGAAGTATGAAATCTGGGGGTTCTATAAGTATACCTGACCCCATATGCACAAACCATGTATAAGCTACAAACTACTAAATGACTTACTCAATAACTACATAGGATAAATATAATATAAGTATTTTTCAGTTCTGAACTCTCTCCATCTGCTCACCATTTCATGAACTGATTTGAATGCGGCCATTTCACATTGTGAAAAATACACTTGGTTAGTACATATGAAGGCAAGTCTTTTCAGGCAGTGAATGAAATAGTCTTTTACATAACCAAACTCAAGCAAGACTAGCTAACTAAGACTTTATGTAAATGAAGGCCAACTGCAATCAACTGAAGTGTTTCTAAAGTTCTGTTGCACACCTTACTTATTTTATGGAAATAGAGCATAGATATTCCATACATTGTTTTACTGTTGTATAGAATCCCTGATTTCATACTCTACCACCAATGCATACTATAACAATACATACAATGGCTACCAAACCATACATTCTGAGGTAAAAAAACGTGATGAGGTCAATACTTCTCGATGATGGGAAACAAGAGGAAGATCTCAGAACATGACCCGTCTATAGATCATGGGGACTAGAGACATGGACAGGATCATTAGTGATAGCCTCAAAATGTTCATTACTAGCTGAGAAGGAAATTGGTAGAAAGAGCCAGCACACAAAGTGTACCTCTTTTTGCTTGGCGTTTGAAATAAATATCAATAAGGATTTCCAGAATATATGGTGTATATGTACCGGGTGTCAAAAAAAAAAGAGAACCCTCTAAAAGTTGAATAATTTCCTCAATTTATAACCAATTTCTTTCAAAGTTGGCATGCCA
>JAUKPP010134640.1:1634-11717 GCA_032273245.1 Phyllaplysia taylori
CCCCGACCCCCCCCCCCCCTTGCGAAACAACAAAACAAACAAAAAAATAAACGAAACCCCAAAACCAAAACAAAGAAATAAAACAAAAGCTAAACCATAACAACAACATAAAAAAACGAACAGAAAATACAATTTATCCCGACACACACACAAAATCCCCAAGTCAAAGAATTAAAACAAAACCACGCAAAACATCATCAATGACAAACAAAAAAACCAAACAAAGAGTAGTGACACAAAGTACTCACCGCTTCGTTACACTTGGTGTCGTTGAACCACACCTCCAGGTAGTGGTGCTTCAGTAGAGTAGGATCGTCGCTCACTTTCTGCAAAGCGATGTCTAACGCAGGCAGGATGTGTAAGTAAGAGAACATAAACCGCGTCTGGGACGGAATCAGCAACACCACATTCACTGGCGTCTTCAGAGGGTCACGGATGACCGTTGGCTTCGGATATGACACCTCTGACGTCATTAGGTTGGCCAGGGCAGATTCCGAAGGCGGGAGTATGGAGATACAGATACATCCAAGAAGGAGAATCCCGAGCGGGGATTGAAAATGGTGACCACAATTTGTGGTCGTACACCACGCTCGAGTCTTGCATTTTCCAGGCATGACAGTGGTGGATGTCACTTCCGTTTCAAAATGGCGGCCGCGACCAGACGTGTTCTGTGAGCTCCCGTGTTTTCAGTGATTTTTCTCAAATTTCATCGAAGACAATGTAATTCCACTGTGTCGGATGATGGATTTACTACTCCTTTCGAGAAAAGCGGGTAATCCAAGAATCAAGGAATTTGCCAGAGATGTAGTTAAACAGGGCTACACTAGAGTAACAATGTGGGTTTCAGTACCCGTCCCAAGTAACGGAAGTATACAACGTTAATCTATCGCACGTTCCTACACAGCGGTGACTTAAGTATAAAAAAAAATACGTATAGAACACTGAAACTTTTTTTCTATTAAAACGGAACAAAATAGTATGCAACAATGAATATTTCTGGCTATTTGTTAGCCCGCAAAATATACAACAATGCTTTGCACCCGCAAACACACAACGCACGGGCATACTTAATCACAAACATGATAAATAAAACTCATAAATCTGAAAACATGTAAGGTAAAGGAGATTAGTTTGTTTAAAGTCATTTATTTATAGAGGCACCAGCTTCTTTGGCTGTTAAGCCCTAAAGGGGGAAAGAAATAAAGATAACGATTTGTTATTTCCTCTTTTTTTTTATAAGGACCAGCAATCTATGAGCTTACATTGTGTTCAGTGAGATCGTATTCCAACGTAAAATGTCTGAAAAACGTTTATGATGATTATACAGCCTAAAACATAATATTATTCCTATCCTGTGGCTTTTTTAACAAGGAGAACCGAAGAAATAACGTCACAAGGCAAGTAAGTCACACTTGATCAGCAGAAAAAGAGAAACGTCAGTATAAAGGGATAAAATGACAAGACAACTAACTCAGCAAAGAGGGGAAAATAAACACATCAATCATTATATTTTTTGGGCTTCCACTGTATCCTGTTATGTTGCACCATCCAACAAAAGACCCGCATAAAAGCCCCAACAGTGCTCTGTGTGTGTGTATGTGTGTGTGTGTGTGTGTGTGTGTGTGTGTGTGTGTGTGTGTGTGTGTGAGGGTGATGGGGGTGAGGTGGGAGGACTGGGCATACTTTTTTCTTCACCATTGTTCGAATTTCATTGTGCTCTAGTCCATTTAGACTTCGCAGACTTTGCACTAAAGAGATCATTATTATTCATGTTATTTCAAACACAAATTTCATCAATTCGGTTTCGTAAAACGCCTGACACTTTCCCTAACAAATACGTAAAACGTTTTATTTACTTTACAAACAAGTCCATCTAAACTTCGCAGACTTTGCACTAAAGACATATCATTGATGTTATTACAAACACAAATTTCATCAATTCGGTTTCGTAAAACGCCTGACACTTTTCCTAACAAATACCTAAAACGTTTTATTTACTTTACTAACAAGTGCAAGTCTCAACCTATATCCAATGCGTTTCAAAGAATACTTTTAGAAACACTGCATAAGATTACTAAGCATTGTGATACTCTTTCCCCTCTGAAAGGCCCAGGATGAGTACATAAAAGCATTTTTCGAGACTTCTGAACTTTTAAATTTGTCCTAAACATCAGATCAAAACCTTCTGATTCCTAAGAACTAAGTGATATCGTTTACAAGCATAATGGGTTTATTTAGTAATTCGGTTCACGTTAAGCGAAACAGAAAAAAACGAAGACTAGATACAGAATCTTAGCTGGTACATTCTCTTCACTCCAGGGAAATCTAATCGCATTAGAACAAACATTGAAAAAATAGTTTTTTTTTGTTTTTTTTTTTATCGGATGCAAGGTAAGGTTTCAGGATGTAGTCCTGTACAAATCGTGCGCGCTAATAGGAATGTCAGGACTCATTTCCAACCTCAACTCTTGAAATACGAACATGTGACTTCAACTCACTATCTCTATGTCTAGTGGTTAGGCTGCAGGACTCGTAATAATTGGAAGGTTGCGCGTTCGAATCTGAGCTCGAGCCCGAGGTTGCATCCTTCGGAAAGGTTACAATTTTTTTCTCACTTCACCATGGTGTGAATGAGTATCCGGCTATAGACAGAGTATTGTCTTGTCCATATGTTAGTGATTTAGGGTCTGTAAAAGGGCAGATAGTACTCACTGCAAGCTACCCTGGAAGTTGAGAAGGTTTCCAACTGACCTCCGACCCTCCTCCCCCCTCCCTTTCCTCCTATCCCCTACCCCTTATCCCCCCCCCCCCCATTCATTTTTTTTCTTTTTTCTCATCATTGTTATCATTATTGTTGTTTTTATTGTGTATTATCTGAAAGGAGACATTCTATAATCCTGAATGCAAGAGATCGCTCAAGACAGAACTGAGGTCTCGGTATTACGAACGTACCCTTTCACAAAACAATCTTTACGTGAAATACCTTTCATTGAATTCCGATAGTGAAAGAGCACCAAAAACCCATGCACTTTATAGCACGTTACAGTTACTTGCAAGAATGACAGGTTTGTAATACGGGTGGGTGAAGGTCGATGAGGACAAGCGGTAGATAAAACTCGTTAGAGCAAAGAGCAATGTGATTGCTGTGTACAATAGACATCTTTCTGCCTTGTTTGAGATAATTTTACCCATTCATGAATGCCACCGTGGCTTGTAACAGGAGAAGCAAAAGCGAAACATTTGTCATTTTTATCAGCGATGTATTATATTATCAATCGATACCGAGGAAATTAAGGTGTGTGTGTGTGTGTTTGTGTGTGTGTGTGTGTGCTCTGGCGTAAAGGATGGGGGGGGGGGGGGGATGAACAAGGTGCAGTTTTTAATTAATATTGTATGCTGCCGGCTTTTTAAACGCCTTCTCTTCTACAATGAAACTAGAAGCAGATTCTAGTCTGTGGGATAGAGAGAGAAAGAGAGAGATAGAGAGAGAGAGAGAAAGATATAAAGACAGGGAAACTGAGAAAGAGAGAGAGAGAGAGAGAGAGAGAGAGAGAGAGAAAGAGGGGGAGAGAGAGAGAGAGAGAGAAGGGGTTATTGTTACTTCCACCTAAGTTTGGGCCATTAGATTTCCGGACCGTTTATCGTTGTAATTTTTTTTATAGAGCTACAGAAGAGAATGAACATAGGCTTTTCTACTATTAAGTCACACGACGTGTTATTAGGGTAAACAATATTAGCACACGCAATCTGCGCTTATAGCTTTTCCCTTCACTTATCAAACTGTATACACGAATTATCGCTTGGATATAACGAACTGAAAGGGTGTGCTGAGGGGCGGGGAAGGGGACGAAATTAAATATAGCTATCTTTTTTCTTTTTTGTCGGGGGCGGGGTCCAATCAATGCTTAGATTAGATATTACTATAGTTCAATTGTTACCGTGAGTGTAGGACGCGTCAAATGTAGAGCTGGTAAAGGCAAGAAGATTTGAAAGCGATCACGGTCGGATATTGACAACAATAATTTTGCCATGAGGAGAGAAAGAATGACTGAGTAGATAATATTTGTATCAAGACAGAGAAAGAAAGACAGACAGAAAGGCGGAAGCGGGGGGTGGGGGGAGTTGAAGAGAGGAGAGAGAAATAGAACTAAGAGCGAGGGAGAGAGATTAGAAAGGGAATGACATCCGAGAAAGTTTCAAGTCTCAACAAAAAGAGCCAGCCGCCTTTACCTCGTCATACAGCCAAAAACACCCAGCCATTCAGGAATAAATGATTCTGCGCGTAATTAGATTAACTGCAACTAAATCATGGTTCAGAAACAAGACATCATTATAATCTGAATTAAGGAATATCCAAAGGCAAATCTATTCTCTAATTGATTCAAGATGATAAATGTGAGCAGCTTCAAAAGAATTTCTCGAGGCTTCTTGCTGTCTGATGAGCATCTTAGTATTTTTTTGGTTCCTTTAAGAATTAAGAAGCTTCCTCCTCAAACCATCCTTAGGGATATAGAGCAATCACAAATACGGACACTATTCTTATTCTATGCTTGAAATGATCAGTAAATGTCAAATAAGATTATTACGGCTGGCTTTAATATAGGCCTTATACTATTTCGTTCCTTCTTTAAAGAATACATTATTGGACATTTTGTTTTTATAATTCAAACTCCAATAATTAAGGTAATCTGCACACTTACGCACACACACACACACACACACACACACACACACACACACACACACACACGTACACACAACACACACACACAAGACACATACACACACAACACACACACACAACACACACACATACACACACACAAACATGTAGGCACACACACATACACACGCATTCACACAAATTCACACACTACGGATGAAATAGTCAAAATCGCCAGTGGACAGATTTGTGTTCCTCTGTTATTGAACATGACTTTTATCCGGGTTTCTTAACAACTTTGGAGCCCTATATTCACCAAGACCACCACCATCATCATCATTGCCTTTCTAACCCTGGACCTGGGTATAGGCCACAAACAAACACTCTCCACTTTTTTCTATCAAGTGCGAGCTTTTTAATGTCATTCCATGACTTTCCACTTCCCTGTACATCATTTTTTCTGACTCTTGTCGAGGTTCCACGAGGCCTTCCCCTTGATCTCTTACCCTGTGTATCCCAATCCCACACTTTCTTTGTTATGCAGTTGCCTGCATTCCCTAAACGTTTCCAATATTGACTTGTAGTCGCAAAAGTTACAACACTCAACCAGAATTCAGATGGTATATAATATGCACGTTTCTTATATGCATGTATAGACTAAAACAGCAAACGATGCTGGCACCTCTTTAAATGATTAACTTTAAACTGTTGGGCTAATTTTTGTGATGTCTTTCATGAACCATTAAACCATTAGGCAAGCATCTTAAGATTCCACCAGTCTGCATTCTGGTTAAGTATTGTAATTTTTATGTGTATATATTATGGATAAGGAGATGAGTGGCTCTCCAAATGAGATGGTGTTGTGGGGGATCCTTCAATCGGTTTCAAACAGGGTGGTGGTCGAGGAAGAGAAACACGTACGGAAAAATTCCATACCATAGCCTCAAAACATGATGATAGGATTTAGTACATATTTTTTGCGATCATATGTCTTTTTTTTTTTGGTGACCTGAGAAAGAACATTGTCTGCATAAATTATTACCCCCAGCAGACCAAGTCATTCAGAAACCTTCTCAACTTCCTGGGAAGTATAGAGTGGAAGCTGCCATTTTACAGGCGCTAAAACACTAACATACGGACAAGATCGTGAGCTGTCTATAGCCAGGTACCCATTCACACCTGGGTAAAGTGAGGAAAATTCGTGTAAAATGCCTTCCCCAAGGACACAACGTCAAGCCCGAGCTGGGATTCGAACCCGCAACTTTCTGATAAAGAGTCGGGCAGCCTTACTACTAGACCACCGACGCCATCAAAATTACGTTATACAGTGTTTTGAGGCTGTGGTTTGTGATTTTTGTTTCTCTCTATGTATTTGCATTTACACACTCGTTACAAACTCTGTGAAATCCTTTGGGATCCCAGATTGCAACATCTCTGTTGGAGAGCCGCTTTCCTCCTCGTCTTTTTACAACACTTGAGCATCCTCTATATCTCCTCAAACGTGTTTCATCCACGATGGTCGATTGTATCACCCACGTTTTGATGCTTTCTTTTTTGTATAATTTATTTAGAATTCTGTGTCCCCTATTGTTGTTTTCTAAAATCAAAAGACAGAGCGTGTGCGTCCTTTTCCTTTTTAGGAGCTCACTTGCTACTTTTGTATTCTGCATTCAACTATCAGAGTTGTTTTTTTCACCACGTATTTTTGTCTTTTAAATTGAATATTCTGTCTAGGTCATTTTTCAGTCTACCCTTCAATTTGAAAGCGACGCGGTTGTATTGCGCTTGGAGAATATAACATTGTTTGATCTCGTTCGGAAAATAACACCGTGTTTGTCGGCAATTCCCAGTGCAAATAATATGTAGATTTGTGTAAGTTCGATGATTGACTGAATGTAAATTTTGTACTGAACAGAATGTTACCAAACCTACATCCTTTCATCTCCCTCTCATTCTATTCATTTTTCTCTCTTTGTGTTTCGATATTTCCCCTTCTCTTTATGTCTCTCCCCCAGCCCTTCCTTCGGTCTATATCGTTTTTATTACCTGTCACAGCATCTCTGTTTCTGTATGTTTTGCCTGTTGCTTTAGCTCTTTCAATAACCCGCCCATCCCATCCATCTCTTTCTCTCTCTCAGCCTCTCTCACTCTGTTTCTCTCTCTCTCTCTCTCTCTCTCTCTCTCTTGTTCTCTCTTGCTGTTTCCTCCCCTCCCTATAACAAACTCGAATTTAGCAATTTCGGTACGTGGTGATCAAACGGAAGCTCTGATCAAACATCTCAAATGACAGCAAATAAATAATGACAAATGACGAATGAATTAAGAACCACAACAGAAATAGCAATATGGCCGAAACTACCACACACAAGGTCATCATAGACAGCATAAACATGGACAAATTACAAGAGCTTTAGGCGATAAAGAACAGCCATATAAAACACAACGACAAAAGAGAAAGAAAAAAACCAACAAAAAGAAACAGCATCAGTAACAGCGACAGAAAATAAAAGCTGACAATTACAATCACAGTGGCAATGATCGATGAGGACACTGGCAATACTTTCCCACCTCACAATGGAATACAGTTGAACCTGCTCAAACGATCACCTTTATAAGACAATAACGTGTTCAAACGACCACCTGTATAAGGCGACCATCTGTATACGACGATCCCCTGCCCAAACGACCACTTTCCATTGAATTCCAAAATACATTACAATTTGTTCTATATCGTTTCCCTCCACAGGTTTAAAACGACCACTTTTTCTCGACATTGGATGGTCGTCTGAGACAGGTTTGACTGTAATTGTTTAGTTTGTTTGGTTGTTCCTTATTGAGCTGTAAAGGTATCACCGATGCCATAAGGTCATTTTAGCGTCAAGAAGTAGATTGAGACTATAGAATCACCTTAAAAGAAGTAGTAGGAGCATACCGCACCGGAGTTCCACTAACCACCTACAGAAACTTGTCTTGATCGTCTGCAATGCATTGGCGACAATAAGAAAAACATACTGACAGCAGCAACGGTAGCAACAAAGAGAACAGCACAGTTTGGGTTTGGTTGTTAGTTTTACGTCCCTTGCAGTACTGTAACTTCATATTAGAGACGGATTACTTGGACCCTGACTTCTAGGGCCAACTTAAGCTGATAGGGAATTATAGCAGTAGAAATTGCAGACGTGAGTCCCCATGAAGGGTCCAACTCGGGTTTTCCTCGGAATGATGAAGAACTTACATCACAGACCCTGTTAACAGCATAAATGGCACATGGAAACTGTAACGAAAAAAAACCCCACCCAGCATCAACATCTATAACAATGATAAAATAAATCATCTCCTGATCAGGATGCCATGGAAATATGATTGTTATAGAATTTCTACTGGCAGTACGTCAGCTTCCACAATAAATGCCTGTGCGTAGACAATGTTCCAATTACCTTCAGTGGACAAGGATTAACTACCCTTGACTAAACCAATAATTGATAGCGGAAAAAAGACAAAGCCCCCAAAGAAGGCTCCTGTCAAATGAACCGATGAATTCTGGCTGACCAAAGGAAAGTGGTCAATTTTCTTACTGGTTTAGAACAGGTTCAAGAAGATAATGTGAAGCATTCCCATGGATCTAAGTAAATTTGTTCACTAGTTTTCTATCCATTTTTTTTAGCTAGTTATAATATTTCCTGTGAGGTTCCGATTATTTCCATAGAGATCCATCATGCCCAGGTTTTGCTTTTGTCTTTTTTGTCTCTCGTTCCCCCTGTAAAGCTCGTTTTGGGGGCGTCGATGGCCGAGCGGTAGTGCGCCCGCCTACAGCTGGGAATGTTCCGGGTTCGAATCCGGGGAGGATCCCCACGATTTTTTCGGAGTTTTTATGGCTCCGACCCCCGTCCTATCGGAGATGGACGTAAAATTTGGAGGTCCCGCCTCGTAAATGACGTTATAGAGTTGCATGGGGCGTCAAACCAAAACCAAACCAAACCAAACCAAAAGCTCGTTTTAGCAGCGGAGTACTCCGAGTCTGACTGTTAGGCTTACCCTTGTGAGAGGCTCACAACATCCAAGCTGGGAAGCAGAGAAACTCATACATCTTGAGGATGGAACTCTGGCGTACCATCTCACATAAATCGTCAATGAAATGCTTTTTGTTGAATTATCATAATAGATGACCTTGAGCACAGCCATAAAAAAAAAATGTAGTACACTTGGGCCTCTGTTCCAATTTTGAAGTTTTGAAGCCTTCACAAAGGAAAACGCTGCAATCAATAGACTATGTATGTAAACAAGTTCTCTATGGACGAGTTTTAGAACTTAATTATCAGGGAATCATTAAAAAAAACCATTAGTTACAGACTACGCAGCTCGTACACGTTTGTTTGTCTTTGAGCAGAACAACCTGTTGCATTAGACCCTAGACACTCGAGTGACTTTTAGTTGCTCCATTTCACGGATTCTTTGATGTTCTCTCCGCGGGAGTTATTTCTTGACACATCAAAACAAAATGAGCATCTGATCCGAAAAATAACCCTATGTTCCTCTCAGCGTATCAAAATTCATAAAGTTTAAGTCTACACGCTGTGTTTTGTGGCTTGGTTTCCACAAAATCAAATAGTTTGTCTACTTCAGAGATTTAGTGGAGCAACTAAAATGTACTCATGCGTTTAGAGTACATATCAGTTAATTAATTCATTCTGTCAGCAAACTGCTAATATGGCTGGCAAGTTGGCTTCAACAAAATATTCACAAACACCAGCACGTTAATTACGGTACTGACATTAATAGATTCGCAGATGAAAGCATAGACCGCAATTAATGCTGTAGCGGCATTATTATCACCTTGATCAGAATGTAGACTGCACCAAACGGATAGATCTAATTTCGAAGTTATTTATGTGCGGACGAGAATCGGCGATTTTTCTGCTAGGATTGTTTCCCCCTCAGCCTGGGTTGGTCGTGACATGCAGGGCCGAAGCACCCGTCTCATAAATGACTTTACAGGGTTGCACGGAACCTAAAACTAACAACCAAACCAAATCATGAATGTGTCTCTACTACAAAGTATCAGCAGTCAATGCAGGTACTAAAGTAATAATATCAATTTTTAAAGCGACAGAGAATGTTAGATTTAAGAAAAAAAACAACCAATGTTATATCCCATCGTTAGGTACAATGTCTTTCATCCATTCAAAATCAACGAGCTTTTGCCTGTTTGTTGTTGTTTCGTTTCTTATTTTTTCATGCTTTTCTGATTTTGTTGTTTTTTGAGGTTGGGGTTTTTGTATTTGTGGAATCTTTTCTTTGTGTTTTTTTCTTTGTGTTTTGTTGCTTTTGTTTGTTTGTTTTTGTTTGTTTTTTGTTTGTTTGTTTGTTTTTATATTTATTTAATTTTTTTTATGGGGGGGGGGGGGGGGGGGGCAACAATC
>JAUKPP010134751.1:0-15104 GCA_032273245.1 Phyllaplysia taylori
CCCAGCTGTGAGAACAAAAAGAAAGCTTGAGAAATAAGAGGGTAAAAAAGGTTCAGGGAGTAAAGAGAGATTGACCGACGCTCCCCTCAGCCCAGGTTGGCCCCGACAGGCAGGGTCGAAGTAGCCCTTCGTACAACCTTACAGTGCTGCAAGGGACGTTTGGTTTGGTTTTTGGTTTTAACACCCCAAGCAACACTGTAAGTGTAAGGTCATTTATGGGGCGGGACCTCCGAATTTTACGTCCATCTCTGATAGGACGGGTCAAGGGACGTTAAGCCTAATACTTAAACCGAAACAAAAGCAGAGCACTAACCAGCCACTCAGAAATAAGATTTTTTGTGGACTGCAATGAATAAGGTCACTGAACATACACACTGCCCAATTGAACAACTATGACTTACTGAAGAGCCAAAGGACGTGAATTTTGTGTAGTCAAATAGAATCTTCACCCTGGGGAAGAAATAGAGTAAAATCACCATAGCCAGGGCTATAAATTTTTCAGACTGTTTAAAAAACAACCCACCCAAACGAAAGAAAAGACCATAAAGTAAAGTACATGTCATACCATTATGACTCTTGATGGAAATATAAGCCTAAATTCTATAAAAACTAACTCGACAGACGCTTGGAATACATAACGTTCTCTCCCTGTACTTATTTTGTCTTTTAAAGACAATACAATAAGAAGGGTTGGTAACGTTTCCACTCTGATCAATATCAGCACCTTGCATAGTCATTTAAAGAGATATGAAAATGAACTCACACCAGTTGGTAAGCTAGTTAAAACAAACTGGTTACAGACAACCTCACATTCAGGCATACTGGCTAAAAATACATCCTTGCACGCACTTTCTCTTCGATCTCACCTGTTTTCATTCCATCGTCTTCTCTCCTGCCTCCGAAGAATGGCCTCATCGTCAAACCTCTTTTTCTTACCCCCAAACTCTGAATCTTCCTCCTCATCCCCTGATTCGTCCGTCTTGAGAAAAAGTAGAAGAATGGAATATCAGAATATCGCATCTTGAAAAAAAAATGACTTGATACTTCAAATAGCTTTCATTCAGTGTTAGCGCCCATTTGAAAGGTGCTCAAGCATACAGGAAAAAATCTTTGCTGTCATTTATCAGGTACCTATTCTTTGTGGGCCTCCTTCAATTCTTCATGTCCGTTCTCAAAAGAAGTTTTCTCCACTGTGCCCCCCCCCCCCCCCCTCTTAACTTAGCAAAGCAACCTTAAAATTTATATTAGCCAACAGCTAAGTAAAACAGGCATCATTGCAAAGAGGAAAGTGTGAAAGGAACATAACATTTTGAATTTTGAAAATCCGTCAAGAAATAAGCAAGTTATGATGGATTAATTGGCGAAAATCGGCGTCAAATCATCCATTTATTTTCTCACTACGGTATTCACTAACCAAGGGTATGGTAAAGAGAGTCAAGAGCAAGTGACTCTGAGGGAAAATGTTTCCCAAGGAATTTCAGTACCAAGAGAAATAGCCCCAGTCAGGTTCTAAGTTTAGCGCAGCAGTCACGAGGTGATTGGCTGCTGAGCAGAAAAGAGAAAAAAACAGCCCTGATTGGCTGAGGGAGAGAAGGTCACGGCTACACAATGATGGCGGGGGGGGGGGGGGGAAGCCGATAGTCATTTACTGGGATTTGCGCGTACTGTAGGTGAAACTGTAACTGATCGTTAATCGTACACAATTACCAAATTCACGAATGGAAAGATCTATTTATCTTCTATGCAGCGGAGGGTTCAGCTTCCGCTGCGGAGGGTCAAGCTTTGAGAAACTAAGGACAGACTTTGCCGATCGATAACTCGAAAATTACTAACGCTTCGAAGCTGAGAAACCCTCCGATGGATTGACCAACATTTTTCTGATTCGTGCTGAGATTTTACGACCATACATTCAAAAACACGGCGCTGACATCATTTCCCGCACACACTATTGTCATTTTCCTCGCCAGACCCTAGCGCCGCACAAACCATGTCCTCTCTCCCTGCTCATAGTGTTGCGAAGAATCAACAGATTTTATATCTGATTGTACCACAAGAACAAGGAAGACTTTATCTTAAATAGCATACCAATTTCTATGGGGGGGTTATTATTAATCTGGGAGTTGTGCGGCCGGGTTAAAAACCAGGAAAAAAGTTGATGTTATCATAGGTAGTCAGCTCTTACCGGGTGTGCAAAACCGGGGCAATGTTGCTTTGCCATTTATCTATCTATGGCACACCAAACTTCCTGACATGATCAGCTTTTCGACTGTACAGTCAAAGCTGTCTAAGACGACCACCCAATATCGAGAAAAAAGTGGTCGTTCTAGACAGGTGGTCGTCTTAGACAGGGATAATACAGGGTGTCGCAAAAAGTTGGGCACCCTTTCAATTCTGTATAACTTCCACACATTTTGGCGCATTCTTATCAAACTTGGCGATCTTAAGGTTCAGCCTAGGGGAAGTAGTCACGGAAACTTTGGCGAGAATCGGTGAATTTTTAAACCGCATGGCTAGCCCTTGTAAAATCGTCCAATTTTAAGAATTGTCAAAGTAGTATTTTTTCTACACCTCGGAGTACGTTACTCGTGTGAGGGCTGCTAGCGGTGAAAATCGTTCCTGTGTTACAGTGACGAGTAATTGTTACGTTGCAGTTTTACAACGTTTCTGGGCATCTCTGAGGAGACGAGGGGTAGGCGGAAACGCCTGGTTCCAACAAGATGGAACAACGCACCACACCTCCAAAAGGACGCTGAACTTGCTGCATGGAAAGTTCAGAGACCGGCTGGTCAGTCTGAAGGATGAGCATGTGTCACAAAGTCCAGACTTGAACCCTTTCGGGGGGTTTTCTTTGGGGATCTCTTAAAGACCGGGTGTATGCTAGCACTCTGACAACAATAGATTAGCTCAAAACAAACATCCCCGCCGCTCTGAGACATGTGCATCCCCAGATGTGCAAGAGAGTGATTCGAAACTTTCAGGTCCGGATCAGAGAATGTCGTCGATTGGGCGGCACACACATAGAGCACGTGCTTTGAACATGTCACTCCCTGGTGTTGTATAGCCCATAAGATCTGTGATGAGGTGTAATTACATTAGATGTCAAATGTTTGTGTAAAAAAAAATGTAACATCCATTTTGTTATCAAAGACTTGAAAATATTAAAATTTGTGTTGACGTTTAGTTGCTATTATTTATAATGTTTTTCAAAAGGGCATTGTACCTTTGTTTTTGGTTCGATCACTATGAAATTTCCAGAGCTACATTCCCCTTTATGTAATCGCCGTGGTGTGAAATTTCATAAAATTCCAACAAGAATTGGCAAAGTTATTCACTGATAAAATGGTGCCCAACTTTTTGCGACACCCTGTATATAGGAAAAATGTAATTTGGGAGTCATTGGAAAGTGGTACTCACCTCATCATCTCTAAAGAGATCATCATAGCCAGGAAGAGACAATTCATCGCCCCTCATCAACAGCTTCACCTGCACCACATTGTAGTAGTTGTGAATGTCCACGGGGCGATGGCTGTGAAGAAAAGGCAACACTTTACAGTGCAGGCGCATAACAAGAGTACATTTGTCAAGTTGGGTTTGCTTTTTTATAAATTTTACAGTTGGTATAAAAAAAAGAGCATTTTTCTACCATGATAAAATCTTTTTTAAAAATCAGACAAGGGGTTTTGAAAATTTGAAGAGTGCTGTATGGAAAGTAATGAGAAAATGCCGATAACTCAAAAAGTTTCAGGTGTATTTTCAACCTGTAAAAAATAAATGGAAATATATATTTAAATGTCCATTGCTTGAAACAAGTCCCATTTGCACCAATAAGTTCAATTTATTGTGACATCACATCAAACATGGCCACCCACTAGAAGTTTGGTCAAAGACGGGAGCGCAAGGAATTGTGCAATTTCATGCTAAAGGAAAGTCCCTGCTTGATGCCCCTTCAGGGGCTCACACAGACAGAAATCAGATGATGCCAGACCAGACCTGTACTGTGATGTGGAAGTGGCAAAAGATTGCACCTGTACTTTGGGATCCACTGTTTTATCAATTTGCCTTGTCAGGGTTAATACGCGCATGAGTAGACAAAATTCAAGACTTTTTAAAGACTGAGGAAACAAAATTCAAGACCCCTACATGAAGCAATTCTTGCCATTTAATGCCTCATTTAAAGGAGATTGCATACTGAGAAAGAGGGTCCAAAACATCCGCTTTAACCGATGCCCAATGTCCTATAGCTTGAGACACCCGGCTATAACATCTTTATGGCAGCTTGACTATGCTAACTCGATCTTTGTCCAAAATCGCTTTTGCATATATTCCAAGGCACTGGCAAAGGGCGTATATTCTGTGAAAATCTCAGTGTCCAGCGATTTACAAAAAAACTGACAGTGATCA
Source organism: Phyllaplysia taylori (assembly GCA_032273245.1). NCBI lineage: Eukaryota > Metazoa > Mollusca > Gastropoda > Aplysiida > Aplysiidae > Phyllaplysia > Phyllaplysia taylori. The sequence goes on from JAUKPP010134751.1 coordinate 4,402, forward strand.
AATTCTATCCCTAGTATTGTATCTTGATTAAGATTATGTCAGAAATAATTTTTTTCCCTGTCCTGTAAAGTTGGAAAAATCAAGTTACGAAGATTGAGCTGCCATCCCATGATGTAATGTTCTCTTTCAATCTGTTTCCAGGGGGTTGCCTTTGTTTTGGTTTGGTTACCAGTTTTACGTCCCCTGCAACACTGTAAGGTCATTTAAGAGACGAGCTACTTCGACCCTGCCTGTCAGGGCCAACCCGGACTGAGAGGGAAAAAATCCCAGCAGAAAACCCCCAAGATCTTCCACGATCGAGGATCGATCTAGGGTCTTCCCGCATGCAAGGCGAAGAGCCTAACCATTACACCACAGCGCCGGTTCGGTAGCCTTTGTGGTAGCTCAGTTGTACAGCAGCTTCTGACAAAAATGAAAAATGCAAGCCAGTTCTGAACAAGTCCCACCTGTCACAGATATAGAAACGAACATCATCCTCTGGCTGAAGTAGTTCTACTATGTCCACAGAGGCGCCACAGTTGATCAATATCACATGTTTAATCTGGGGAAAGAAAGTATAAGACATATTGAGGCTGGGATTCCTCGACGAAAGAAGTAAAAAATCTTAACATTCCTTAAAGAACTGACGCTAATGGTATTTGGAATTCAATCGCTGTTTAACTTGAGGTTAAGTCATACTGTGGGGTGGTAAGATGAAAGCATAGGGTGCATTGAAAATCTTGGTTGTAGAATCACAATCGAAGAACCTAAATGTTGTAAGATGCATATTTTATTGAGTCTTTGCAGATCCATAACTCTGCAACTATTGAAAGCGGAGAGATCAAACTTTGCTTGCTATACTTAGGCATATAATAATATACTTCCTATTGTTTAATTCGACAACAAAATATAATTTGCTCCCTTTACGTTCTGACGTTCATACCATAAAATGCTTTGGTCAGCAAAATTTATCCTGCAGAAACATTTCCTTGCATTGTTTCACCAAGGAAGCAAATAGTCCTGTTTGCTCAACCTGTATTATAGTAACTTCGAAGGAAGCCATATGCCATGATTTGAATTTAATGTGTGCAAATTTCATAACTATTAAAATTTCACAAATGTCACTACCACCTAGAACTGATGGCAAGAAGTCACTTTGCAAATTACTGTCAGACGAGTACCTAAACCATGGTCTGAACGAAGCTAAAGATTTTATTCCTAAAACCAATCCAAAGTTTTGTAGTTGAGGCAGTAAATTCATTCGGGTCCATTTAGTACTAGAGCAACATGATACTCATGGCATGTATGAACATTTGGTTTGGTTTTGGTTTAACGCCCCATGCAACTCTGTAAGGTCATTTACGAGGCAGGACCTCTGAATTTTACGTCCATCTCCGATAGGACGGGGGTCGGAGCTATGAAAACTCCGAAAAAATCCCAGGGGATCCTGCCCAGATTTGAACCCGGGACCTCATCTGTAGGCGGGCGCACTACCGCTCGGCCATCGACGCCCCCGTATGAACGTTTGTGAGATTCCAAAGCCACAAATCTAAAAAAAAAAGGCTACCCCCGGTGAATAATTTGAAGCACTGCAAGAGCAGTTTTGAAAGTAGTGAATTTTAGCGTCAGCCTCCTACTCCACGACTGTAGAATGGCCTTCTATTTGATCCTCACCCCTTCAGCATTTTCAAGAAATGCATTTTCCACTTCCTGTAACCCATTGACTGGTACGACTGTGTACAGCACCTGGTCACACTGAAACAGGTACTGTGAATACCAAACGAGAACATACAAATATTTACAGAGAATAATACACCAGGATCAAATCAAGACCACTCATTGATTAAATATTGATCTACTTTAAAAAGTCAAATTCAAATAACAAAAAACAATCTAAAGTCAGGGGTGTATCATTCTAACGATCAAAACCAAATGAATGTACTCAAGTAATGTTCTCTGCAAGATCTTGAAAGCTCAAGACAAAAAAAAGCAAAGAAACTACCTCAACATCATATCGTATCAAGTTGTTTCCTTTAAATATGTATTGAAAATTTAAAACAACTCATAAAACAAACAATTGGTACCGATTAACAATCTCAAATAAAAATCTACATTCATTGTGTTGCCATATGAATTGTTGACCATAATCGTCGAAAAATATGTAGAATGAGTTTAAATTTCAAGAATCTATAAAAATCTATCATGTTAATGTTGTTTTAAAGACAATAAAAGACGACACAAATTTGTCACTCCTTGTAAGAAAGAACTTCCGTAACAAGTGGCCAATTTTCTAACAAAAATCCTCTTTTTTTAAAGAACAATATGCCCATGCTCCTTAATACCTCATGGGAATATGAATTCTGTGATATTTATAAAAATCAGAAACTTTGGCCCATCTATAACACCTTTCCCTACATTCATTTACCACCAGAAGAGCATAGCCTGGTGGATGTGACCAGCTGAATCGAATTGATCCCCCGTTACGAACGTTGTCCTCTTTGTAATCTTGAAAAACCAAACCGACACGGTGGTGTAATGGCTAGGCTCTTCGTCTGTCAAGCGAAAGACCCGAGTTTGCTTCCGAGAGTGTACATCCGTGTTTTTTCTGCTGGGATTTTTTCCCTCTAAGCCCGAGCCGGCCCTGACAAGCAGGGTCGAAGTAGCCCATCTTTTAAATGATCTTACTACAGGGGATGAAAAACTGGTGTAATTAAACCGAACTTGAAAAACCAAAACGCTATCAAGTGGCTAACGATGAAGCCTACCTGTAAAATTTTGCAGGCACACAGGGAATCAACATCAAATGCTACCAAAATGAGGACACGCTGAGGAACGAAACAAGAAATATTTTTATCAGTTGTGAATGAATACAATTTAGGCCTAAATGAAATATGTAGCCTCACCCCACTAAGCCCAAGACCCCAAAATTTTCTCTTTAAATTCCATATACAATACAGGGTCCCCCACCCAAACCCTGAATTTTTTTTTCAAGATCCCTATTTACTGAGAAAATAAAGCCCACATAGTTCTAGACTATCTAGTTTGGCATGGGGGGGGGGGCTTGTTCACTGACTTGTGAATGTGACTGTGACTTGTTGTGGCACCTGAATATTAAAATTAAATAATATTATTAGGATTAGGGTTAAAACATTAAACAAGAGAGGTTCGTTAAGAGTGAGATCTTGGGTGATCTTGTAGTTTCGTTCGTTAAAGTCAAAGTGCGGGTATCGATGTCGCCCGGGTATCGAAGTAGAATGAGCTGAGCGTGAGACCAGGGGGAAACACTCATCCTAGCATTTTTATTACAATTCAGAACGATGTCAGTCTCTAAGCCTTGTTATAATACAAGGCTTAGATGGAAATGGAAATTCTGAATTGTAACATAAAAATGTTGTGTTTCCATCCAGTCTCATGCTTTGTTCACTCTTCTTCCATACCAGAATGATATCGATACTCGGACCTGACTTTAACGAACGAAACTACAAGTACTTGAAGTACAAGATCACCAGATCTTGGTCTCTATATTTGTCGTAGTACAGGCTTACTGGGTAGAATCCAAGCAGATCAGGTCAGTGACAATATGAGAAAGAAGTTAAATAAAGGGCTAGTGTAAGGATTAGTAGAGTTAGGATCTCACTCTTCAACTTCTTATTCTTACCCTAAAATCCTAATCACTAATAATCTTATCTGACTTATCACGAACCCTCGGCCTCGGCCTCACTCATCAAGCCTTAACCCTGACGTAAACCCTAACCTCATCTGTTAGTGGTAACAAGACTTTTGATCCCATTGACCCGATCTGCTTGGATACGGCCGCTTACTGTCTTTCAGACCTACCTTACCTTACTACACGCAACAATACTCACACTCACACCACCACAACAACGAGAAGTGACGACTCACCTGATGTTGAAGAACATCGTAAAATTCACGTTTGTAGTCTTTAATAAGCATGATTTACGCTTCAAAGTAGAAAATATTGATTCATCTAGATATCTAGGGAAGTCTAGAAGGTTTTAAAGTTTACATCCGAAAACTTATTGGGAAACTAACAAGGTTTAGATCTCATTCTCCATAGAGGTGTGTCTTAGTTTCAATACGAGCTCTGGCCCGCCATTTTTCCATAACAGCTGCTTCCGGCTTCCGCCTGTCGTTCCTTTCGCTCTTCGCTCTTTTACGAAATAGGGACCTAGATTTTCATGATTTTGAAATTAAAATTTGCAGTAAATCAGTTTTCTTCATTTCGTTTATTCACGCATTATGTGAACGGGCAAAGCAATGAAAAATTCCAATTATTTCTCTCAGTGTGAACAATAAAGAAATGCCCAGTGGCACAAAGCTTTGCAAAGGGAGTTAGGGAGATGAAGAGAGAGAGAGAGAGAGAGAGAGAGAGAGAGAGAGAGATAGAGAGAGAGAGAGAAAGATAGGGAGGGAGAGAGTGAGGGAGGGGCGGAGATGTTTGGACAGTTTGGTAGGGGTTTTACGGATCCATCGACTCTGTCACATAAATTTAGGCAGGGATTGATTGTAAATTTTGCCCAGGCGGCGGCCTACTCTTTTCGACCACCAAGGGATCTTTAACGTGCACAACGTGCACAGAGGGGAGGGTGCATTATGCAGTACATGTAATAGGGCCTACACTATTGTTGACCGTTTTGGGTTTGGTTTGATTTCTTGTTTGCAACACAGTATGGTCATTTAAATTCTAAGAGATGGGCTACTTCGACCCTGCCTGATAGGGCCAACCCGGCTGAGAGGGATAAATCCAAGCAGAAAACAGACCGTCCCCACGTGGGATCGAACACGGGTCTTCCTTGTAGTTAGTAGAAGAACCTAACCATTACACCACACACGCCGGTGTTTTGGATTTGGTTTTACCCCTCTTGTAAGACTGTAAAGTCATTTTAGAGGTAAATTTTTTCGATTTTGCCTGTCAAGGCCAATCCGGGCTGAGAGAGATACAACATCCCAGCAGGGAGACAAGGGTGTCACTGACGTTACAGTGTTGCAGGGGACGTAAAACTGGTAACCAAACCAGGGGTGTCAGTCCAAAGTAAAAATTGAACTTCCATCGTCCTCTGCGTAGGCAAAGGACCTAACCATTACACCACAGACGCAGGTGATAATATTATTATTATTTGGCCTACCCATTCGGAAAAAAGTTAGGGGACACTGTTAAATGTATGCATTTTACCATTAAATCAAATTTAATTTAAATGTACGCCTACATGTACCTGCCATTTAAATTTAAGTAGTCAATTTAACACTTTGTATTGTAAACAACTTTGAAAACATATGCTAGTAAGAAAAACAGCAACTTTATTTTGTCATTTACTCCGTCCTATCGGAGATGGACATAAAATTCAGAGGTCCCGCCTCATAAATAACTTACAGTGTATGTCACTTTCTCCCGTTTATTTAAATTCATACACGTGTTCCTAAACTCCTTTAGAAAAACCGGCGCTGTGGTGTAATGGTTAGGCTCTTCGCCTTGCATGCAGGTTGACCCTATATCAATCGCCGGTCGCAGATGATCTGGGGGTTTTTTCTGCTGGGATCTTTCCCCTTTTAGTCCGGGTTGGCCCTAACAGGCAGGGTCGAGGTAGCCCCTGTCTTAAATGACCTTGCAGTGTTGCAGGGGATGTAAAACTGGTAACCAAACTCTTTAGAAGAGCATAGGCCTACATATTATATGTAGCGTTTGTTTGTTTGCTTGTTGTGTCTCTGCGGTTATGTCTTTATTTAGTATTATGTTAAAAGACGCCATCGACACTATAAGGTAATTTCAGTGCCGATAAACACTTTGTGTGATTGCATGTAGATAACTCATGAACCATATGTGTGCTTGATTGGTTCAAATGACAGCGCCATTTCCTTACACACTGCAGCCGTTCTCCCTCTCTAGTGTCTGATTGTTCAAACAGAGGACAGGGAAATTCCTAATCTAAAAGAAGAGTACAAGATTTTTTTCCTCCTCTTTGTAAGGTTTTATAGCACCTTTGACACTGTAAGGTCAATTCAGTGCTTGGAAATACATCAGGACAATACTAATAGTAACAGTTGCAGGCGTAGCGTCCATACAAGCTAAGAAAGCAGTACCTGCTCCATCTTTTTGACACGCAGGGAAATGTATCCTATTTTCTGTTAAAGTCATCTTCCTTTTTTAACTTGCTCGCTCTTACTCGGGGAGCACGCTTCGCCCCTGGCAACAGTACTAAGAAAGAAGAAGGAGGAGCAGAATACACCAGAGTGCACAAGAGAGGGCCTTTTTTTTATCTCAGTTTGTTTTTGATTTGCTGAGGTTTCTTTTTTAAGTTTTCGGCGCCAGTTGGTAGATTGGACAATAATAACACTTAGAGAAAGAAGTAGAGAAAGAGCAGACCACACCAGAGTGTCCACAAGGGATGAGATTTTTATACAAAAATGTAAAAAAAAAATGTATGTGTTGAACCCTCTTCTTAATATTTAAAAAAACAAACAACGACCACACAAATCAAATACCCGGTACATGATGTGTAATCCCATGAGGCACAAACAGGGATTATAATGCAAGTTGCATACATTATTATATGACACAATGAAATAAAATACAAACAGAAAAGGCCATTCAGGTTCATCCAATAGTAGGAACAGTTTTATTTTTGCACCTTGTGGTGCATTTTCTTTAGGTGGTCATAAAGAGTCAGATAAGACATCATAACATGTACATACATGATATACTTGCACAACGGTTCTTCATCTTTATCCCTGATAAAATACACACATCATGTTTTCAAATGTCATAATGTATTCTCCAAATGCCATAATGTACATGTAATTATTTTCCAAATGCACAATAGGCAGCTTTTCATTTTATGGCTACATGTATGATGACGTCATGCAATTTTTTATTTAAAAGGTACCAACATCATAGTGTTTCAAGTTCCTATGTGGTACATGTGTATTTGAACGGACACAACTAAAACAGACAATACACAGGCTGGTGAATATTTTCAACTACATGTTGTCAGACTCTTTGTTCTGACACAAACACATCTTTGCATACAATCATTTTTTGTATAGTTTTGTAAGGAAAAACATGAGAGTCACTCATTTCTTTGAATTGACCCACCACATTCATCAAAATTTTGTTTTCCTATAACAAATGGACACACTGTAGACAATGGTGCAATAGGTAATGTAGGCCTACATAGAATCTAGATGGGGGTCGCGACGGCAATCTAGGGGGGTCGCGAAGGGTGCATGATTTTATTAATTTTTAGCCTAAAATTGACAGGTTCATGATATTATTTTGATTTAGGGGGGTCGCCGATCGTTTTGACCTACAAAAAGGGGTCGCGGAATGAAAAAGTTTGGGAACCGCTGATCTAGATACACAGTAGAACCCTCCATGTAATATAATACGCTACAGCTTGGGTGAACACATGGATTGGTGAATCATTAATTTAACTTTTCCAAAGCTATTATTTTTCAATGCACACTATAATCTATAATAAGATCCATAAGGTAATACAATGTACAATAGTCTCCAGCTAAACCAATGACATACAAAGGCACACTCTGCTTAAAAATGATACGGATTTGTCATATATATGAATTTTCTTTCTGTTACATTAGTTACAATAGCACATGTATCATTGATCAGGTTCATGTAAACGTAGAAGCCCTCCAGAGCACCATGTATTTAGGTGGAGACTACTGTAAAACCATAATCATGCATAGTACATTGTAGGCCTACTCATTTAAAGGCATCAGTATGTCATTTGATAATGATGCAGAGGGCATAGACAGATCTTTAAAATTCAAACTCATGTCCATTTAAACAAAAACAATATATATTATTATGTCATTTTAGAATGAAGAAGGGTATAGAATGCACAAATCTTCAAAAAGAAAATATCTGTGAAATTTACACTAGGGTCAAACATAAAAATATTATGTCAATTGACAATGATGCAAGGTATGGACAGATCTTCAAAAATAAAAAATCCTGAGAATTCGCAGTCAAATTATATAACAATATACGTCTACTTAATCATAAAACTCTGTCCTTTGACAATACGTAGGACACGGGCAGATTATCGAAATGTAAACCCTGAGAATTTACTCCGGAGTTAAACATACACGCAAGCCTATTTAAACATGAATACATGTAATACATTACTAAAACTCCGGAAAATCCCTCACTAAAGGATTACAAAAACTCTAAAAAAAATCCCAGTGATTTTGAGAAAACTGATAATGGCAACCTCCAATAGTTGTTTGCAAACTGAAACAAACAGCTCAGCATTTGATAATTCTTAACATAAGTAATATAAGATAGGGTCTACAATAAACTTCATTTGTATGTAACTGTAACTCTTAAAACAAGCTATATATGCTTAACCTCATAACAAGGACTCTCTTCAGAAATTGACAGACCCGAGCTCCTTAATATCAGTCATGGAAACAATATTTTGCTCTTTCCAACACATCCCAAAATCCACAACAAAGTTGATGGAAGCAACTTAAACTGAAAACAAGGAGAGCAGAAGCTTATTCAGGATGAGGAAAAAAATACATTCTGTTCAGAGCCTGAGTCCACCCTCAGAAACAATTCCTCAACATCGAGGAAGACTGCATTCTGAATGCACCCACTTTGTTGGATCCCGTTTCCCACAGAAAAGTTCTGAAACGACATGAAGACAGGCCAGTGAATATTGTCCCGATAGCCACAGTTTCGTACCTTACTTTCGGTTTAATCACGAGCCGGAAGCGCCCCCGTAAGCCATGTTGCTTAATTTACTGAACTGTTATGAACTTCCGACATTGACGATAAAAGTCAGACACTGCACCTGGGCTCTTTTTATCGCTTGGTGTCGTGTATGTCTATACTAACATTACAAATATGCTCAAGCCACTGTTTTTCCCAACCAAAACCACTGCTTCATTATCAAAACCAGAAGATAGAACACTACAAAGGCTGCTTCGCCATCAGGAAAGAAACAAAAGCTTGTGGGATAGCTTAGGCAGACAAAATGGAGGCCATTGAGAAGTCTGCTTATATAACTTTAACGACAGGACCTCTGACAGAATTGTAAAGACGCTTTGAAACAAACCCTTGAAATCTTTGATTTTTTAACTAGATCTAGATATATCTAGAAATATATACTGTATTGCACTGGTGTGCACCCATCCACTTGTAAAAAGCCTTTCTCCCAATGAAAATGTTTCCCATAGGTGTATCCTTATTAAAGTGAAGAGTAATCCTGTCAGACAAGATTACCAATGACCAACTAAACTTTTACTACTACTACTATTTAACAGTCTGACTTTGACTATCACTCACTTACATGATTTTATGCAAACTTTTAATTATCTACCTTTACTACTTCATATATATTCAATGTAACGTACACATCCAATGCAGACATTACATGCCATGCTGTGGCACACGAACAAAAAACACATCACTAAGTAATAAAACTTTTTTATTTACATAAGCTTGTAAAAATTGCTTGATGTGCATTTTAGTATCAGTATTGTCAGAATCTATCCAAAATACCCCAAACTTTACCTCCAGTACTATTGCCTGCATGTGAACTTTGGGGCTGTTACAGCGTCACAAGGTGTCGGCAATACCGCTGTCTGCAGTAACATAAGCCACATTGTGACACACATGTACGTCCCTTGCGACATTGTAATCAAAATCAATTCTTTTTAAGTTACAACACTGTGACTTGCAGATCATGAGACGGTCGAATATCATTCATCAAATTTCATAATGGGCATGATTGTGATGACATGAGAACTGATTAAATCCATCATGTATAAAACGAGACACCACAGACCTATAATTATTTTTCAACTGGTAAATGTTCCATTGCCGAAGGCGTTGTTTGCTTGAGGTTTAACACTGCAAATGCTGGAGGGCACTGTGGTCCATCAACCAGGCTCATAGATCAAGTTCCTTTCTCTGCATACTGAAATTAGAAAAAGTTTTCACATTCTTACTACATACATGTCTTTTATACAAAATTGGCAATGAAGTTTCCCCCCTTCCCTAACAGTGCTAAGTAATAAAATGAATACCCTCCAACATAAGACAAATTCTTCTCTTTGAACACAAAGTTCTGGAATTATCATCTCAAGTCTGGCAGTACATTGGCAGCACAACTGGCAGTTGTGAATTACAAAAAATCAAAATGTATTACATCACGATAGAAAAAGAAAGAAAGAAACAAATAAAAAAGATAGCCAAGAACTAGAACAGTTCCAACTAATAGTACCGGTAATAGCCTCAGCATTACAAATCATTGTGATCAGTCAAATCAATCCTTGCCTTTCATCGTCGGCAGAGTAAGGCCACAAAAATATACAATTTCCTTTCTCTTTTGTTTATGACAAGCATTACTAAGTGACCCCAGGTGTGTCCCATCTTCACCATAATATGTATTACAGTAGAGCGCCGATAATCCGACCGTCGATAATCCGACACAATCATCGGGGACCGAATTTTTTCCTCTATTTCATGTCTCGATAATCCGACAATTCGCTTTTCCGACTCCGACATATGTTAAGAGGGAACAAATCTGATAATTATATAGAAAAAACTGTTCGATTTATAATCCGACATGAATTTTTAGATTCTTGGGCAGGTACGACTTTTTACACTATAAAGGTCGCCACACAAAGAAAAGATGAGACCCGAAAACCAGATGTAACGCTGTTACGTAGAATCCCAT
>JAUKPP010134862.1:1569-15103 GCA_032273245.1 Phyllaplysia taylori
CCCCCCCCCGCCGTTGTAAGTGGAGCAAACAATGCAAAATTTTCTCTTCACTCGAAGTACTCAAAATAAGCATAGTGGGATTTTCTATTTATTGTTTGTCTAGTCAAAATATGCCAGCGGCGTGTATGGTGTAATGGTTAGCCGCTTCACCTGTCACGCAGAGGACGTGAGTTCGGGGCAGTTTGTTTGATCGAGTATATCTCTGTTTTTCTGCTGGGACCCTCTCAGCCCGAGTAGCCCGTCCCTTAAATGACCTTACAGTGTTGCAAGGGACGTTAAGCCAAAACCAAACCAAAATATATCATACCGGTGCTACAATTCATTCTCACTTCTTAGATTTTACGGTCACAAATTCTCTAACATTGCTGTACAATAAAATGTGCCTTAGGTAGCTCTTCTCCCTTTGAAAGATTTAGTCAATAACCATATCTTATTGGATCAATGACTTGAAAGATGTTCACAGTTTCTTTTTGCTTTCAGTGTCGCCTGCGAGACATAACGTATTCAGCTCCAATCACAGTTGATATTGAATTTGTGAGGGGCAAACAGACAGTCATCAGAAAGAATGTGGAGATTGGCAGGTTTGTTGATCTCTTTGCTAACCTAGTAGATGCTGTTGTGCTCTCATCTTGTGTTCCATACTTGATTGGTGGTTTTATTTAAATTTTCAGGGTTTGGCATCCTTGAGATTCTTATGAAGCAAAATTTTTTTTTAGAAGCCTCATCATAGACCAAGAGATCCAAATTCTCTATTCATTCATCGTGATGCCTAGCTGGAGAAATTTATGGCCAAATACCAAAAACAATTTTTCTAGAGCATTTTGCCCATCCCGGTATAGTAACTGTTATAAGCAAAATACCTTCAAAATTCCCCCAGAGAGTTGACAATTGATATTATCTCAAATTATGACCATTACGGAATCTGTGTCCAATTTCTCATAGTCTATTGTTTTGATACACCTTTATGTTCAGAAATAAAATAGCTACATGCACACAACACTACTTTACCACTCTCTCTCTCTCTCTCTCTCTCTCTCTCTCTTTCTCCCTCTCTCTCTCTCTTTCTCTCTCTCTCTCTCTCTCTAACCACAAATAAAACACACAAACAATCTCTCTCTCTCTCTCTCTCTCTCTCTCTCTCTCCCTCCTCTCTCTCTCTCTCTCTCTCTCTCTCGTGCACACAAATACATTTGGCCATATTGGCCAAGCTCATGTTTTAGGTGATAATCTATGCTGTAATACTTCAGCTCTTCACTTAGCTTGCAAAAAGGAAAGTTGCGTATTTTTAGTATGTCTGCTTTTCTCCTGGATATAGTGGCCCTCTTATCCTGGGTTGACCCTGACAATAAGTTGAAGAAGACCACCTCTTACACTGTCACAAGGGGCGTATAACCAACAACTAATAACAATTATGATAATGGATTGCTTTCATATATAGTACATATCCCTACTTCAAAGCAGGCTCTTTGCACTTTATAATCTATTACTACACGGGCAGATCAAATTCATTTAAAAACCTTCTCAACTACTTGAGAAGCATGGAGCAATGTACTTATCCCCTTAAAGTAGTAGTAGTAAGGAGTGGGTTAGCCCCTTAAAGACAGAAGATTTTCTTAACAATTCAAGATGGTTGTTTTTACAAAAAAAAAGACTTCCTGTCTTCTCCTACGTTTTTGACTTCATTTATTTCTAATTTGATTCTGTTTTAGGCTACAGTTGCTGACAACAGCTGTATACAAGAATTAGATTATGCCATATGTTGTACATTAGAAGGTCTAGAACAGAATCAGATTTTACCAATTATTTGTCATATGACACATGTTATACGAGCACTAAGACACGCTATTTATGCTGTACATGGTTTGTCAAATGTCACGAAAGGGTTAAACTTGTTTTCACTCACTTGTTCTCAGAATGCCCATCATGCTGCGCAGCTCCAACTGCATCTTGGCAGGGAAAACGTCAGCCGAGATGGCCCAGCTGAATGAGTGCCCTATGGATCCCGGGGGATACTTCATTATCCGGGGCACAGAGAAGGTGATCCTTATCCAGGAACAGCTCTCCAAGAACAGAATGATCGTGGACATTGACCATAAGGGCAACATTGAATGCTCAGTCACAAGGTACAAAATAAGTCAGTACTCGCTGTCCTGAGGAAATTTTAATTGACTCTTGAAATTTTCCATAATATATTTATGTAATCTCATTTGGACAACAGCTATTGAAGATCATAGTAACAATATTTAGAGGGCATTCTTTAGAGTTTTTATTGACACTTTTGAAAGTCCGAGGGGAATCCTGAAACTGAAATGCGACCAATGAATTTTTATAACCTCAAATTTCTTTTCTTTTCTGTTTGACAGCTCCACCCATGAAAGAAAGAGTAAAACATACGTGTACCTGAAGAAAGGGAAGTTCTACCTCAAGCACAACATATTCAGTGATGTAAGTTGAAAGTTTTTATCTCGGACACTTGTGTTGCTATTCCAAATTTTGTATAGTTTGTCAATGTGGTAGTGGAAAGAATGTGTCGATCCTCAGAACAGGATGGAATTTATTTTAAAAGTTTTCATAATTTACTATCCTACCAGTCCTTTTTAGAGGGGGGAGGGGGGGGGGGGTTAGTGGGCAAACTTATTGCTAGTAGGGAGAAATCAAATCTGGAAATATATTGTGTTTCATGAGGAAAAATTATGTTTAATTCTTGTGTAAGCATTTATTGAAAGTTGTTTTTAGTGTATATCTCTAGTTTGTCCTCAACCCAGTAAGTTCATGAGGAGGAATTTTCTAAAGATTTGTTTCAGCTTTCATCATCATGACCTTAGACCTCAAACTTAATAATTCTTCAAATGAAACATTTGGAAGGTTGGTTGGTACCTCATAAGATATAAGCGTTGGGATATACTTTAATGCAGGGGAGAGTGCTAGGTTTCAGGGGCCAGTATGAAGAGAATTGGAGTAGGACTCATGATGTATGGTTTGTGAATCTGCTGGCAGTGTTTAGGGAGCAAATCTAACATTGTCAAAGTACGACCACAACCATTTTATTCCAAGTGAACACAACAGCTGCTGAAAAAATGAGATCTGCACTTCACCCTTGAGATAGATTTTCATACATCTTTCTACTCTCTGAGTATGAAGGCAACTGTTCATTTCTTTACAGTTACTGTTACACAGCATGCAGGTAGACAAGAGAAGATCTAAAGAAGGCGTAGCTAGATACTTTAACATATCGTCTGACTGAGGAGTTTTTTCATGAAACCTCTCTATTTCTTCGTGCAGGACATTCCAGTGGCTATTGCCTTCAAAGCCATGAGTGTTGCATGTGACCAAGACATTGTGCAGTTTGTCGGGAATGAAGAGGAAGTGTTTGATGCCATGTCACCGTGTATAGAGGAGTGCCACAGAGCTCAGGTCTACACAACTCTGCAGGTCAGTCAAGTTTTAAAGACTATCTACAGCAAAATTCTAAATCTACAAATTGAGGATGAAAACTGTCTTATTATACCATAGTTATATATTATGTTAGTCATACACCAAAAAATATTAATTTTAGTCTGCTATATTGGACAACTTCTTTTTTAATTCACTACTCCTGTCTTAGTTTTCATCCTGTGGCTTTAATATTTGTCTAGTTGTAGAAAGCCTTAGAAGTTATTAGTGTCTTGGCATAGACCAGAATGACAAAAAAAATGTATTTTGTTATATGTGTTAGTGTTGAGATCTTATGGAAAGAAGTTGAATTTTTTTATATTTCAGGCCCTAGACTACATTGGAGCCAAAATTCGTAAGAGGGCCCCAGGCTCGAAACGGTCAAAAGCAGAAGAGGCAAGAGATGTCATGAAGAATGTCATTCTTGCCCACATACCTGTAAGTTGACAGTGCTCCTTCTCGTTATTGATTCAATTTTATTCCATCACTTTTCTTGATCAAGTGTTTGTTAAAAGGTTATGGAAAAGAGAGATAAAACTTTTGCTTTGAAATTGGAATCTTGAATGGCAGGATTTTTATGATCTCATGGATCTAAACACTTATTAATGAATAAGTAGTGTTTTTACAGAATATTCCTCTCTCAACGTCAGGCTCAATACATTTTAAATTTTGAAATCCATGTGACTAATCTGCACAAGTTAGGGGAAAATATGTCTACAAGAATTTATGTAGTTTCTCTGTGCCGTCTTGCTGATCTTTTTTCTTTTCCTCTTGTCATCTTACAACCCTGTGAAGTCATACAAGTGGATGAAATGACTAAGTTTTATGAAGAAAAAGTCAAGATTTCAGTTCTGTATTGTTCATGTAGTACATAATATAGTGAACTACTGCTAGATTTCAATACTTCATCTGAAAAATTCATCAAGATTTTTGCTTTATCAAACTGTGAATAATACACTCCTTTGTTTGCATTTCCCAAATAGAGTTGAATAATTATTAATAAATTTCTGCAGGTTGTGGACTGGAATTTCAGACAGAAAGCAATCTACCTTGCCCTGATGGTGCGACGCATCGTCCTCACGCAGTCTGGGAAGATCAAGGTGGACGACAGCGATTACTACGGCAACAAGAGGTTGGAGCTGGCCGGACAGCTGCTGTCTTTGCTGTTTGAGGATTTGTTCAAGCTCTACAACATGGATGTTAGTTTTGTGAACCTTCGTTTGTGGACTCTTTTGTTGTTTAACATTTTATTATTATGGTCTGTATCAATCAACGTACGTGACCGTTTCAGAGAAAGAGAGAGGGGGTGAAATGGCGATATATAAGGGGGGGGGGGAGAATTATATGTATGATCAGTTAGAGAGTTCATGGTTTGATTCACATATGGTATTAAATGCAGGAAGTACAGGTATTGAATTTATTGATGTTTGGCTCGTGTTCTTTTTAACTCACATATTGTTGTATTTGATAAGTCCTCACAAAAGTGTAATCACATGGTTCACAATATTCTTTTCTGGAAGTCAGCCTTTTTCTGGGCATTATTAAGCAAACATGAATGTGAAACCATACTAGAAACCTCAAGTTTTATACTGTTACTCCGACAAGTTTTGTGAATGTAAATCTTTAAATTTAGGAGCCCCATCTTTATTTCTTGTTTTTCACTTCTCTCTTTTCAGCTAAAGAAAGTGGCCGACAAAAACATTCCCAAAGTTCGAGCAGCCGAGTTTGACATCACAAAGTTTATGCGCACAGATCCTATCACAAATGGCCTTGCAAATGCCATTGGAACAGTAAGACTAGACACAAAAATGTCTTGGTGTTCTCTGTCAATCTGTCTCTCTCACCACATTCTGCTTTGCTTTTTGCCCTTTTCTCCCTTGTAGTATTTATTGATGATGGAGTCATGGAGACCACAAGACAGTGTCTGCATATCTGTACCATTTACACTTTGTCCGTCTAAAATGTAAAGCAGAATGATAGTCAAATTTTTTAGAATTATTAGGGCTTGTAATTTAGGGGCATCAAACGCAGGCTACTCTGATCTTGTTTTTCTTTTCATTGAGTAAAGAAACTCTGGGAATGGTTGTTAGTAAAATAAAATTTCCCTGAAATGAACTTTTAACTCTGTCCATGAAATAGTTTCAAATATCATGATATGGTGGCTTTTTTTTTTTCATAGCAAATGATGTGAAAGCTCACATGTCTCAAACTTGATTTTTCTTAGGGCAATTGGACCATCAAGCGTTTCAAGATGGACCGGGGTGGAGTCACTCAGGTCTTGTCTCGCCTCAGCTACATCTCAGCTCTGGGTATGATGACCAGGATCAACAGTCAGGTCAGCTTATCAAGTATTTGATGTTTTTGGTATTTGGTTTTGGTATGGGCTTAACGTCCCCATGCAACACTATAAGGTCATTTAAGGGACGGGCGACTTCGACCCTGCCTGTCAGGGCCAACCCGGGCTGAGAGGGACATTGTCCCAGCAGAAAAACGGAGATATACTCGATCAAACAAACTGCCCCACGCGGGCCTCGAACTCATGTCATCTGCGTGATAGGCGAAGCGCCTAACCATTACACCACCGTGCCGGTATTTGATGTTTGGTTGTTGATTTTTTTAAGTATCTGTAAAGAATAAATGGGTTTTATTCTCGCACCATGGTGGTGTGCCTGTGGGTGTAAATAAAATTCTCATTGCACACCTTAGTAGGGATGAATTTTTGGGCTAAAAATTTCATTTACAAGGCTATAATCGCACAAGTTGAGTTAACGCCTTTTTGAATAAGGTACTGTAAACAATTTAATTTACACAGACACTTTCATATATCTGGAGATACAGTTATTCTCTCTCCATTAATTCTGGGAAAGTAAATCAATACAAATGGATGGTCAAGTCCAAGAAATCAATAAAGCACAAATTTTCAGTCTTTCAAGTTTGCAGTGAATGAATGGAGTTTTTGTTGCATAGAAAGATGATATTTTCACATAGTGGCTTTTGCATTTGGATTGTATATTAGGCCCATATGAAACATGCTTTTGCCAATCTCATTCCGTAGTTTTGCTGTGCTGCACCCATCCCATAGCAGATAGCTGAGGAGCGCTCTGGTGTGATCTGTTCTATTTCTTTCTGTGTGTTACTATTGTCCTAAACTATTTCGTGTTACCAAAGTGGCCTTAGATGTTTTCATTTTGCATTTCTTGGTTTCAGGCTTTTTTCATCCTGATCATGAATTTTTTTTGCCATATCTTTCAATAGTTTGAGAAGACAAGAAAAGTCAGTGGGCCGAGATCTCTACAACCATCACAGTGGGGACTACTTTGTCCCTCCGACACTCCTGAGGGGGAGGTGAGTCATCAGTCTCTGAAATATGCGGCAGCTCGTATCTTGTTTGTTTGCTTGCTTGGATTTTACTGCTCATTTCACACTATAGGTCAAATCAACGCTACTCTGCAGGATGAGAGCACTGGAATACAAATTGTTAAGGTGAATAGAAAAGGGATGAAGAAGGAGAATGCCACACATATACTTCAAGATCTGCTGTGCATGTGTGATATTTCACAACAGAGGACCTTTACCTCCCACTGATGGGCTGGGAATTGATTTATGTTCTGTCAGACTAAAGAAAGTATTCACTTGATCTTCTATCTCTAACAGGTATACATTTTCATTTGCTGATAACCTAAGTTTACCAACTTAAATAGGGTTCATTTTCAGAAGTTGACACCAACATTAATGTTTTATCTCTAAACCTAAGAAAGTTAAAGCCCCTTTTTTAAAAATTGAATTTCTAACATAAGACAAGTATTGAACTGTTTCCCCTCAGTCATGTGGTCTGGTGAAGAATCTTGCTCTGATGACTCACATCACAGTGGATGTGGAGGAAGGGCCAATTTCTCGCATTGCTGTCAGTCTCGGGGTGGAGGACATTGAGAGTCTCAATGGAGAGGAAGTTAGCAACCCTAACTACTACACCGTCTTCCTCAATGGTGAGATTTGTTTTTACTGTTTATAGCCTATTCGCAGTAGGAAAAGAGCTGCTAAATTAGTAATTATAAATTGTTTAGAGAAGCCGGCTGTTTGGGGGGTTTGCTGTTTAGTTGAGCTTGCTTATCAGCCAGTCTTTCTTTTGTTTTTTGCTAGGGTAATGGCATGTTTTTGCAACCCTTTTTTTTTGCTTTTTTGTCTTGGTTATTAAGTCACCACTTAAAGATGGATTAGTAATTATATCATTCTGCAAGCTTTCAAAAAGTTCCCTTCTTTGAAAATTTTCTAGGTGTGTAGGATTCATAAATGTTAAATCAAGGTGCTTTAATAAATTTACTCAATACTTTTAGAAAATGTGATGACGTCATATGTGTTTATGATCTCCAGTGGCTTATATCATGCATGTTTTCACCAATACTTCTTGTCAATAAACTTCATATCTACTTCAGGTAATATTGTTGGCATCACCAACCATTACCAGCGTCTGGTCACAACCTTCCGGAAACTTCGTCGAGCCGGTTACATCAATGCCTTTGTGTCCATCTTCCCCAACCACTCGCACAGATGTGTGTACATTGCGTCTGACGGGGGCCGAGTGTGCAGGTAAACTGGACCTTCTGTTCTCAGTAGTTAGGTTTTGCTGCAAAAGAAAATGAAGAAAGCTATAACTGGATGATGAAAAATCATACATCAAGAGTAATAGTAAGCATTAAAGAGCAGGGTGGGAGAGGGATGGAATTCACATAGTGGGCGAGACATGAATGGCAATATAGCTGACTTTTGTCAAATTCAGTAATTGGCTTCATTCTTTTGTTGGGGGAGACTTAAGAAATAAAAATTCTTTGAGTGGCATTTGAAATAGGCAGTGTAGGATTGAGACAGAGAAATTTTATTGCGCGTATTGTGATTTGCATTTTGGTTTTTGTTTGCATTTCAGGCCATACATCATTGTGAACAAAAAGAAACCGCTGGTGACATCCAAACACATTGAAGACTTGTGCAGAGAGTTTAGGTGAGTATGTATTATAGGTCCTGCCTTTTCCCCTAATCTGAATGAATCAACTTTGCCACTTTCTTTAATGTCAATTTTAAATCAACATGGTTTGTATTTGTTGCACGGACTGCAAGTTATTAATGGTAATTATCATGACTTTTATACTTACTTCAATACTGCACTACAACAGAAAATTCCAGTTTAAGCAAATATTATGTCAAATCGATTAGCTCATCGTGGTAAATCCCACTTAAAAAATATGAAAGGTATCACCAACTTAAAAAGAATCAATTAAAATTTTTTTTAAAAGAATTATTCACTGTATTCAAATGTTTGGCTTGTATTTCAGGTGTTTTGAGGATTTTCTTCATGAAGGCCTCGTTGAGTACTTGGATGTGAATGAAGAGAACGACTGCATGATTGCTCTCTATGAAGCAAATATCACAAGGTGAGGATTTCCCCAACGCTGCTCGTGGTCATGATGGCTCAGATACTTGATCTGGCACAACATTTTTGTTTATTTTTTAAATAAACGAATGTAGACAATTTATAAATTTGAGATATTTACCAGTTGTTATGCTTTAGTATACGATAAGCTTAACAATTGGTGGATATCTAAAGTTGACAAATTACTAAAATAGTTGGGTTTTTTTTAAAAAGGTAAGCTGTTTCAGCTTTATGAAAACCAACCATTCATTTCTCTTTGTTCAATATGGTGGACTTGAAAGCAAAATGTATTTAACATCACAGGAGGGGTGGAGTGCGGAGGGAACTATTCTATCATTGTGAATAGCAGACATTTTTCTTTTTCAGTCACAGAGGATTGTAAATTTTGAGTCTTAAAAGAATAGGTAAAAAAAATGACTCTATCGGATATTGTATTCAGTAACAGCGTTTGATTTATTTTGTCATTATCTGCAGAGAGACAACTCACTTGGAGATTGAACCGTTCACCATCCTGGGCGTGTGTGCGGGGCTGATCCCTTACCCACATCACAACCAGTCTCCAAGGAACACCTACCAGTGTGCTATGGGCAAACAGGCCATGGGTATGTCCACCCTATCCTCTTACTTTTTTTTTTTATTGTCATGTACATTAAGATAGGTTATAATGTCATGATGCATTTTACAGCATGAATGTCGACAATGCTTTTAGGTGCAGTCAGTGTATGTATTGTAAAAATCTTGCAAAACCTGAAGTTTTCTATAACACATAAAGTGCATAATACCCTGTACTTTGAATCGTTTGACAGATTTTGCAATCAGTATATGGACCACTGCGTGTTAGGATCAACTGGAATGGCTCTGTGCCTTTTGGGTTCATCTCACGTTTTTAAATGTTGTTTTGACGCAATTAGTTGCATTGTAATGTAAGCTGTAGACTGCATTGCTTCTCTCACTTTTGTACAAAGGTATTCTTATCCTTACATCCTATCTGACATACACATTTCCAATACACATTGATGGTTGTGGTGTGGAAACTCAATTTTATTATTTTTCTGTAATTGCCTTGTGTTTCAGGCACAATTGGTTACAACCAGAGAAATCGCATCGACACCCTGCTGTACTCACTAGCATATCCTCAAGCTCCTCTTGTGAAGTCAAAGGTGGGTTGTAATGATGGACACTTCACATGTGCTGCAGTATGTTGGTGGTCTAGTGGAAGGTTGCGGGTTCGAATCCCAACTCGGGCCCGACGTTGAGTCCTTGGGAAAGGCACTTTACACATATTTTCCTCACTTCACCCAGGTGTAAATGGGTACCCAGGTATAGACAACGAACGATCTTGTCCGTAAGTGTTTGAGCGCTTGTAAAACGGCAGCTTGCACTGTATGCTTCCCAGGAAGTTGAGAAGGTTTCTGAGTGACTTGGTCTGCTGGGGTAATAATGATTGTAACGCGATAGAGACAGTAATTGGGAAATGCACTATGTAAATGCAATCCATTATTAATCCATTTATGGGGGAAGAGGAGGTATCGGTGGCAATTCTGGGGGCCTTTTGTTTAGTCGAAACCGAAAGGAAGAGGGAAATGTTTACATGTGAATGAAAAGATACTTCATCAAATTCACCTACATGACCCACTTCCAATGGAAGCATGTTATCCATCCATGCAAAAATATTGCTGTTATATATTATTATTAATATCTGTTTAATCAAAATGTGCTCACAGCAAAACATGTGTGTATTTTTACACCATGAAGCTAGCAAGTTAGCAGGTTACAATAAATAGGAGGATGTCCCACTGAGGGATGTGCCACCTCTTATCTCGTACTTGTTGGAGCAGAGGACATTATTTCTTGTCATTTGGCTTTCCTTCACAGACCATTGAACTGATCCACTTTGACAAGTTGCCAGCAGGCCAAAATGCCACGGTGGCTGTGATGAGCTACAGTGGTTACGACATTGAAGACGCCCTGGTGCTGAACAAAGCTTCATTAGACAGAGGTAAATATGAACCCTACTGGTTTTGTACTCATTTGTTGTAACTCCTTTTTGCCATTTGATCAAAGCTTTAAGCAGGAAATTTGGATTGTTTAGTTTTGTTCAAAGACTGGATTATAATATTTTACTTTTATTTGCATGCAAAGAAAAAAGAGGGTAGCACTGAGAGAGATTATTGAGTTTGAGTGCTAATAGTTTCTCTATTTCTCATAACTGAAAGAGTGTGAGTTTTCTTTCAGTTCTGGCCTCCAGTCATTGGTGCGTATCTTGCTGTTGTAGAGTGGATAAGATTTGACAAAGGGATATGGTACATATATATACAGCTTGATTGCGAAACCTCCGCTGATTTTCTCCTGTCCACGGCCCTAGGTTTTGGCCGCTGCCTGGTGTACAAGAAGCAAACCTGCGCCGTGAAGCGTTACGCCAACCTGACCTTTGACCGCATCATGGGGCCGAAGGTGGACAGAGACACCTACAAGCCAATCTGGAAGCACGAACCCTTAGATATTGATGGGATTGCAGCTCCAGGTGAGTGCAGACTGACCTTTTAGGTCATTTTCAAAGCAATTTATTGGTGTACGAATCAGGCTAAAAAGGAATGTGGAAAACATTATAGGAATGTGGGGAAGTTATTGCAGTTTCCTTTAAAATCATCGTTCACCAGTGCCGCATGGGCTTGTTTTACAACTTTTTTTTCCTGAAAATTTTACATATTTTTTGATAGGGCTGCGAGTAGTGTAAGACAAGTGATATTTCTTTTTATTAAATTGACTTGTTTTTAGTTTTAGTTTTACAGCACTTTAAGATCATTTAAGAGATGAGCTACCGGTACTTCAAATCTGCCTGTCAGGGCAGAGAGCAAAACTTAATGACCCCGACAGAAATGTGGGGATACTTGACTCAAATACCTTCCACACATGAGACTGAAACTTCTCTTATGTACACTGCAAGGAGCCAAGCCATTAAAACCGCAAATACTAGTTAATCAGCTGAAAGGGTATAAAGAATATAAACTTACAGACATGAAAGTGCTGAAGCTGCGTCACTGACTGATGAAGAGATTGTGCTTATGTCTGTCCAGGTGTGCGGGTGGAGAACCGCCAGGTGATGGTGAACAAAGAGATGCCCACCGTGACATCATCCTCCTCTGTGCAGAACCAGATGGGGAAAAAGACAGAATACAAAGAGACACCCATCACGTAAGGAAGATCTTAAGGAGGCTATTTTTTTTTTCTTTATTCACTGGTTCTCGAGAGTTCCATTGATTGTAAATCTATACCTAGAGATTGTAAATCTATACTTTCAACTAACGTCTGCTATGAGAAAATTACTAACTATAACTGTTTGTATAAGGGGTGCTTTGTTATGTATTGCAAGTGTTTTGCCCCCTTGTCAACACTATCACTCTGCAGCCTTGTTATGTTGATAAATAAATTTGGTCGTTACCAAGAAGGAAAATCTGAAATGGTGATGACAATACTTAGCTTTTGATGTTCCCTCCAAGAAAAGATGATTGGTTCTTCTTCTGGGAATTTTTATAAACACTTTACAGTCACCAGCCAGAAGGAATAAAAAAAGTCCCATTGTCACTCGTAGCCAGCTGTAGTGTGACTGGTTTCACGGGTTAGTGCATAAGGTGAATTAGTCTCAGCGCATACAGGCACAGAGTGACTACAACGAGATTAGTCAGTTGTTTGTGAACATTATATTATAGTGTCAAGGAAATGTGGACTTCATAGTTAGAGAAATATTGGGTGTTGAGATTCTGAAAAAGAAAAACATGGCCAACCAAGTCTTTCGATGAAATAGTTTGGTTTGGTTACAAGTTTTACATCCCCTGCAACACTGTAAGGTCATTTAAGAGACGGGCTACTTCGATCCTTCCTGTCAGGGCTAACCGGAGCTGAGAGGGAAAAATTCCCAGCAGAAAAGACATCCAGATCGTCCCCACTCAGGATCGAACTCAGTTTATAAAGTTTTCATACTTTCAGGAGAACATGCTTAGGGCTTTTAACCTTTTTCATTTTGTTGTTGCTCTTGTCTTTAGTCCAGAAGCCTTTTGGCCCAATGCCATGTTGTAGTATACTAGTTGTAGATGCAAGTCTTCAACAGTTGTTTCATGTCACTGTAGAGAGTGTTGTATCTTTTGTCTTGAAACCGTGTGTCTTTTATCTATGCCAGGTACAAAGGCCCAGAGGGGTCATACATCGAGCGCGTTCTCATCACGTCAAACCAGGAGGAATCGTTCCTGGTGAAGATGTTGCTGAGACAGACTCGTCGGCCTGAGGTTGGCGACAAGTTCAGCAGTCGACACGGACAGAAGGGGTTAGTTAAGTCTGTGCATATCAATGATGCTAAGCCCTTGAAATGTACAAAATTTGTTGTCTCTAGAATGGCCGGTCCTATTGGGAGATGGGATAGCTGATCACAGGCCCTCAGTTTTTTAGTTTTGTGTGTTCAGTTTTTAAGCATTGAAAGACATAATAACATGCTTGCTGTTACATCTTTGTTATTTTGCTCTTTAGACATTAAATGAGTTCATTTGTCACCAAAGATACTGAAGTAGGTAATCGGGACAGTTTAAAGCGCACACATTTTTCCACTCTACTCTTGTGTCTTGTATTATTTCAATCTTTGTTAGATCGTTTGCAGGAGGAACTATCTTTATTGTTTTGGGGAGG
>JAUKPP010134973.1:0-15103 GCA_032273245.1 Phyllaplysia taylori
CCCACGCGAACCGCAAAAGAACGGTTATGTAGGTAATTTTGTATAAAAGACGGAAGGTTGCCACGAAGGCCCAGGTCGTGCAAATCCCTCAGGATGCCGTATTTCCAAGTAGTGTCGAACGCCTTTTCTAGATCAAAGAATATGGCAATGACGTGTTGTTTGTTGATAAAGGAGAGAAGGATATAGAGGGAGCAAGAAAAAGAGAAAGAGAAAAGAAGAAAAAGAGGAGGAAGAGAGGAAGTGAGGAGGAGGAGAAGGAGGAGGAGGAGGGGAGGAGAGGAAGTGAAGGAGGAGGAGGAGGAGGAGGAGGAGGAAGAGAGGAATTGAAGGTGGACGACGAGGAGGAGGAGGACGATGAGGACGAGGAGGAGAAGGAGGAGAAGGAAGAGAGGAATTGAAGGAGAAGGATGGAGGAGGAGGAGGAGGGGGAGGAAGAGGATTAATAATACAAATTAGATAACCTTGAGACCCAAAGTAGTTTTGTGAAGTTGGGATGGACAAATGTTGTTACCAGCATCTGTGGTGTAATGGTTACACTCTTTGCCTATCATGCTGAAGACCCGAGTTCTATCTTACGTGTGGACAAGTATCTGCGTCTTTCTGCTGGGATTCGTACCTCACAGCCTGAATTGGTCCTGAAGGAAAAAATAACCATGTGCACGTTGCGCACGTTAAAAATATCCCTTGGTGGTTGAAAATCGAACAGAGTAGGCCTATTAGGCCACCACCCGGGCAAAATTCAAAATTAATTCCTACTCAAACTTTGGAATGGTTCTGGGCGCCGAAATGACCTTATAGAGTCGGTGGAGCCGTAAAACCCTAACCAAACAAACAAACAAGCAAAAATAGTTATACCACCCCCCCCCCCCCTCCTAAAATAAAAGTCCAGTTTTGTTGTCAAATTTAACTATTTATGAAGTGTCCTTCAAGACAAGGTGTTAGGCACGCATCCTGCAATCACGGCGTTCAAAACTACGGGGTCGTATCATTTTTAAAAATGTAAGTTGGTGTAAGGCAAGGCCTTGGACACTAAACGCAGTAATGTCCCTTTGATTCAAGTGACTGCGAAATTTGAAAACAATATATGCATAACACATTGACAGGTTGCTCGGTTTTATTTATTTATCCATTTATTCATTTATCTATCTATTTGTTTTATATTTTTCTTTTCTTCGTTTTCGTTTGATTCTATTATTATTATAACACACCCGGGTTCACAAGGGTCTCAACAGCTCTGACTCACCAAACGCCAGTCACCTTTACAGATGTCAATACATGTCCGTGTATAATGGAACCGAGTTAACAATTGTGAGCCGTTTCACATCCTATGTCATTGTTGCAACAACATAGAGAATTACTGAAACAATGTACTGAGTCAACATGATAAAGCATCAGCAAAACAAGGGTTCGAAAAATCAAGAGAAGTAATTCATGCATTTTTGCATCTGCTGGGAATTATTACATTGTTGCTTCCCCTTATTTCTTCTTCGTGGGAGATGAACTTTTCAAGGTGTTGTTATTGTCAGTTGGGCCCATCGTTTGTTTGGGCCTCTTATTGCTAATGGATTAAGGTCTTTCTGTGCGTATACGATTTGTTCATCACAAGGCAAGCAAAGAAAGAAAAAAATAAACTACAGAAACAACTGCATTAGCAGCAACAAAACTGACCACAAAGAAATTCCCATGGAAATGTGACTGATCTGTCCCTCCTTTCGAGGTTCAGCTCACATAACGGCACTTATGGCTCAGCTCATTACTAATCACAAGCTTTTTAAGTAGTTAGCTGATAGGATAACAAGGTATAACCGCCCCTTGCAAATTTAAAATGGCATTCAAGAGGTCAAGAGGTGAAGCCTCAGATTTTTATTGCCAAACTTATAAAATAAAGATCATAGTCTCCCCTAAAAATCCTAGTTAGCTCCTGGGCATCGAACCTGGGATCTCCAAGTCCAGAGGTTGAAGTTGCATGCATTGCTCAGCCACATACAACCCCAACAATACTTTTTCGAAGGATTTTCAAGTTGACCCTACATTGTTGGAGATCTCAACCTTGGCCTACAGGACAACTGAAGATTAGAGGCTTATACAGTAGAGCCTGCATTGGTCAACATTGCTGGGACTTTTGAAATACGTCGAGTAAAGAGAAAGTCGACTTAAGGGATGTCGATGTAGTAACTAAAGAAAAAGTTGGGGGTTCCGAATCGTGTCAACTTAAGCCGAATGTTGAGTTAATAGGCGTCTAGATATGAGGGTTCTTCAGTACAGTAATAGCACATGCGTGAACAATTTTGACAAAACAGCAGTGGTGAAATCCCCAGTTCCTCAAGGGGGTTTAAACACTATTTGCTGTCCCATGGACTGACACTAACACCTCTTGACCAGTTAGAGTTTGCCAATGTTTGACAGCTGAATGTTTAAGGCAAAAATGATTTATTCATTTCTTTTCCTTTTCAGAAAAAACGGCGCCTGTGGTGTCATGGTTACGTAAAAACACACAAGTCTTTCCGAGCATCATGCATTTGAGATGTATCTCTCTAACCTCACAGATACAAAGTATAGAAAGCATAATTCAACAACAAGAATAAAGACAACATCCATCCACAAAAACAATATAGAACAGACAAAAGTCAGGAATTTGAAAATATTCAGCATTTATTGAGTAAACCAAACAGTAAACATGATTAAACAAATATAATATCTTCATTTGTTTTGAGAAAAATGTTAACAATTATCTTTCACTTTCCAAAAAACCAAATCACCATGCTCATAACACATTGTGGTATCAATTGTAAACAAAGATCAAAGTATTTAAATGTTGCATTGGAAATATGAACCATGACATATCATCTACTGTGGCACAAAACCCCAGCTACATTGGTTGATGATGCGAGCCGCCCTGCACAGGGTCAGGAAATACTGAAGGGCTGAACTTTAACAAACAGATAAATCCATTTTTTCAGTTAATGAAAGCAGCTTTCTCTACTTCCAGGCAGGCCTACTATCGTAACAATATAAAGTCAATACAAAATCAATTTCGGGGTGATTTTATATAAGTTTATAAGACTCATAAAGGTCTTTATCGAAAAAATAGGCCTCTTGCAGAGCCCAACTACCTTAAAAGCACCATGTGTGGGTATTATCTTCAAAAAGTAAAAAATCATTTATCAGTTCTTGAAATTAAACACTTCACATCGGCCAGGTACTGGATTGTTTACAAATATTACATGCTGTGCTTCATTTCATCAGATTATCCAAAAAACCTCTCAAGATAGGGGCCTGCAGACTGTTGAAGCCAAAGACAAAGGGAAAAAATATGAAAAACAGAAAAGAAAAAAACTTTAACATTGTAGATTAGAAAAATATCTAAAAGTCTTACACAACTTTTGGAAAATCTCAAGAGATAGAAACATTGTATCTGATTTCTGATAAGAAGAATTAATTTTTTTTGTTCTGTTCCACATATTATTAGTTCATAAAAGTGATCAAACTAGTAATCAATCATATAATTTTTCTCTTGTGCCACCACAATACTGAAAGACATCGAAAGCTAAGGTCCACACACACACACATTTCCAAATCGTGCATCACACCAAGACTTACTGTAGACCCAGCTAACAGCAAAATAGACCTAAGAACAAACAGCAGCACAGCAAAAAATTATTGATCAAGGACATTCACCCCTCTACACATTGCGTCAATCAAAATATCTATCACTTGTCACAGGATCAGTACTAACATTTGTGTCCATTTTCTCATAGCATTAGAATCAACTGACTTGTAATCACAGGTAGTGAAGTAGTATAGTCCAGACCAGCCTCCGTGAGAAACGTTTTTCTGGAATAAAATAGTAATCACTGGACAGATTCATTTTAAACTTGGCATGTGCAGTATTCCCAGAGGGTCTTGTTCTCCTTGATTTTTTTTTTTTACAGCAGCATAGGACACTTCAAAATAACGGTTTTACTCTATAAATTTCAACTGTTTTAGACCTCCTCTGAAGCAATGAAGAAATAGAAGTGATACAGCATCATAGATAAAAATAGAAAAGTATTTATCTATTATGTATGAATAGCAATGCCAACCATGTTCAGCAGCAGTGCTTTTTCTCCTCTCTGCTGCAAAATGGAAAACCCCAGATCAACGCACTTCCCATGGTTGCAAATCAATATTGTAAAACTTACTGTATAGACAAAGAAGAAAGTACCCTTCAACCGTAACGTACTCACTAGTAAATTAAATGCCAAATTTGGTTAAGATCCGTCAAAAAATAGGAAAGTTATTCCCGAAAAACGGTTCTCACGGAGGCTGGTTCGGACTATAGTAGGTTGGCTTCATCCTGCCCATCTCATGGAAGAATTTCTTCAACACAAGGAGAAAACTACCTAAACGGGATCACATACACACGCTGGGGTTAAAAAGCTAACAAACTTGTTATAAGTAGCATGAATGGGGAGTTCAGATCATTTATAATATGTTGCCGCATGTGGTTTCAAATCGTGTATTTGTATCCGGTGTTAGTTGGCTCAAATTCTTAACACACGCTGTGGTGCAATGGTTAGGCTCTTCACCTGTCATGTAGAAGACCCAAGATCGATCTCGGTCAATCTGGACTTTTTTTCTACTAGGAATTTTTCCTCTCAGCCCAGGTTTGCCGTGACAGCCAGGGTCGAAGTAGCCTGTCTTTTAAACGACCTTTCATTGTTGCAGGGGAAGTAAAACTGGCAACTAAACACAAAAAAAACATCAAATTTTAAGAGACAAGTTGTTCAATGATTTTTCACAAACTCGGTGATCTTAACAATAAATAGAAAAGTATGCTTTATCCATGATTTTCCCAGTGGAAACAAAACCCTCATAAAGATGTAATGCTTTTTACAGATGAGTCAAGGGCTTAGGCTTTGGTGGGGTTACGGTGGGGTCAGGGCAGGCAGACGATATTCATCATTACAAGTTACATGGCATGACAGATGAAATTCAAAGTCATGGGGTAAAGCTATACACACATACGTCAAGTTGAGAGATCTTGTGCTAAAGGGCACTAAAAACAGCAATTCCACCGGCAACTAGTCAAGCAAGATGTTATGAAAACAGTTTTTGTTCACCTCTGAACATAATCCATACAAACTGTTCAATTGCTGATAAAAAGAGACTTTCACTTCATAGTAAAATGTCAACCAAAATTTGCCACAGAAAGCAATTTACTATCTACATCAATCTAAGACCAAGATCTATTTCTTAGTTCCAGGAGCCATCAAAAGAGTAGAGCTTCAAGGATCCTATTTAGTAATTCTGTATTTATCGCAAATAATAGTCCTCAAGTACCTCGGGTTTCCTCACAATCATTTTACTTAATTCAACATTGTGCTATTCATTGATGACCTTGTTAATGGTATGTAAAAAGATCACTGTAAAAAATATCATTTTGATTTGGATGAAATGGTAATCAATGAGTTTGAAGGCTATGCAATAGATCTTATTTCATTCTGTTTGTTCCATTCTCCCCAAAATTTGACCACAACATGGTGGCCTCAAGCATAAAATGACTGCTGCGATTTCTCTTCTCCTAAAGCCAAATGAGAACAAACAGAGGAATGCATGAAATATGTGAAGACCAATGACAGCCAACAGTTCAGTGGGCCACCTTT
Source organism: Phyllaplysia taylori (assembly GCA_032273245.1). Lineage (NCBI taxonomy): Eukaryota > Metazoa > Mollusca > Gastropoda > Aplysiida > Aplysiidae > Phyllaplysia > Phyllaplysia taylori. The sequence goes on from JAUKPP010134973.1 coordinate 5,646, forward strand.
TTACTTGTACACGAAAATAGAAGCAGAGAGAAAAGAAAAGAGCCTATCAAGTGAATCTGTCACGATTTTAGAATCTACAGACAAAATCAAGTGCACAGCTGTGCATTTCTTTGTCAGTAAAGCAAGGACATTTGCTGCTCGCGCAGTCTACAGTGTTGTAAGCACACACGTATTGTGTTTGATGGTCCTCTAAGGCAATCCTCTTTCTCAACATAATGACAAATTTTATATCAAATACAATGCCTTCCACAACTTGTGCACTCACATTAGTTCTGAAACCAGAACACATGATGGACAAATCACATTCATAAAACATTACTGATATGGTTATACCTTTATGATGTGCTCTCACCTCACAGGACAAAATGCATTTCATCCGTTACAATTGAACTCCACATTCGTTTGTCACCTGATTGGATATGGTTTTACAGCACTGTCCAAATTATAAGGTCAGTACGCTCCACCTTTTACAGCACTGTCCAAATTATAAGGTCAGTACGCTCCACCACACAACCCTTTCTCAGGGTTGAAAGCAGACAATGAAAAAGTTCCAATCATGCTTCATGAATTAAAAGGCTAAAATGGACAGGTGGCTGAGGTACAAACTATCGCCATTCATGTGTCTGTTTCATCAGCGGTCAGATGGCCCGGTGAAGATTCAAGTCACCTCAGACATTTTTCATCAGTGTTTTTTCTCCAAACCAACCATTTTGCTTCTGCTGTCAAATCCTTATCTCGCAGGGACCATAAACAAGATCAAACACAACATAAAAATTACAAGGTAAACCTGTATTAATTTAAAGCACAGAGAAAAACGTACTGAATTACTGAAAAGTCAAGCCTCCCCCGTTGCCCTTGTAAACCCAGACACAGGAAGAAACAAGGGTGCATCTTCTCCCATATCGGTGTATGAATGTGTGTCTGTGGTCAAGAGAGCAGAGAATATCCTTGAAGTAGAAAATGAAGCCCCTGATCTGACAGCAAACAAAGCTTGGTAATAATGAAAGACTTAATATGGTGAAAAAAACATGCTGTCAGAAAAGGGGAAACATTCATTGCCATCTTCAATCCACTGTCTAAATAATTCACAATAAACCACAGCCTGATCCATCATAGTTCACGCCAAAATAATGTATATGCGAATGTGTAAAACGATGGCAAAATATTTCTTCAACTGAGTTGCACAAGTATAGGCAACAAACTTTATGTACAATGTTAGGCTGAGGAGAAAATGATGCCCCCAATCACAGTGATAAGAGTACTGGAAAATGCAATTGAAGAGCATTTTTCAAAAACTCTGTATTTGCACTTTCATTGAAAATAGAGTGAGCACCACTAGAGGTATCTTCATTGAATAAACTTTATTCTCAAAGCTTGTAGTGGTGCAAAACCCTGTAGTTTCCTTTATTTTCAACTCCAAAAAAAAAATTTTGCTATATGAGAAGCTTATCAGGTAAGTGAAAAGGCTGATTTTCAAGAAACTAACTTCCTGGGATGCAAATACTGAGTTTTGGAAAAATGCTCTTCATTTAATGATAAGTTCTTGTACATGTTAGGAAATAAGCAAAACTGACTGCCAGTGCATCAATCCCACCACGTCTCCACGGATTGCTTTACAAAATCTCCACTTCTCTGGAAAGTCAAATCTGCCACATATACCATTCACAAAGTGATAACGGATGTCATAGTTATATATTACAGGACGTAGGAGACAGAATAAAGAACGTCCATAAAGCAGGTCTACGGCAATAACACCATTAGACATCTTAAAAACTAAACAAAACAAATATCATGTTCACACTGCATTCACCACTTGTTACATAATACGGTGATGCAGCTTTTCAACTTGCTGAAATAATATGTGTGGGCCCATGAGAAAAAGCAGCTTAACGTCCTCATCAAAATTTTTTAGCAGGCCAGTGCCTCTGAAAGTGCATCCATTTCTGAACACTTTGCTGTGTATTTTATCAAATTCTGATCATTCATACTATAGTTACAGTCATTCATGTGCAGCGGGGGTCAGACAGCAGAAACTGAGAAAAGTTCATTTAAAGGTGAGTTCTGTTTAAGGAAAGAGAGGGAGTGACCTAATAAAACATTGAAAAGAAACATGTTGAAACTATTTTGTGAACATGCTTTTGGGCTCAATGCATGCAAGGCACGTGTAGGAACAAAGTTTTGGGGAGAACTGAAACTTGACATGTGGTCTGAAAATTGTCTTTGTTATCTCCAGTGTAAGTCTAGCGAATTATGCTGCTTTTTCGCAGGGAGCCCCACATAATGAGGAAAATGCACAAACCAATAACAAACATTGTGAAAAGCCCCAGGCCCTGCAAGAGAAATGTACCGGTACAGAAAAAAATATGAACAACACTGTATAGGTCCATCAAAACTTTTAAACATGCTCAACATAATGTGGACACATGAAACCACTAGAGCTGATCCCGGTGCCAAATCCAGCGCTTGCAAGTGTGGTCAAAGCTGTGGGACAACCACTGGGTTTCCAGGAGACTGAAGCGAGCAGCGCTGAGGTACAGCGGCTTGCCTCTCCTGCGGGAATAAAAAGGGGAAATGTAAGCCATGGCTAAAGGGTTTCTAGCAAATGAACTCTAAATATGTTCTCAACATCAACTGCAATCATCAATGTGGCAGCTGTAAGCAGAAATTTGAGAAAAAAACAAGTAGCATGGTTCTTTGGCACTGGTGACCTACAATGTTGCATATCTACAGACCAATAATTGTATACATAAAATCTACACCTGGCGTAGCCACACCAAGGTACCACCGTAAATGTGCGCCCCCCCCCCCTCAGCCTGGGCTGGCCCGAATAGGAACGGCCAAAGTAACCCATCCCTTAAATGATCTTCCAGTGTTGCAAGGGACATTTAGCCAAAAACCAAACCAATACTTCACATCAACTAATGTCAAGCCAAAAACCAAACTATTATTTCACATCAAGTCACATTAAGCCAAAACCAAAGCAATATTGGACATCAACTCACTTGAGATCACGATCTTCCTCTCCATGCTCGTCCAAGTAGACGGATCCCCAGGGTGTGGCCCGAGGTCCTCGAATCACAATCACAATGCTGGAGTTGACCAGCAAAAACATGCCTGTCCCAGCCCCGCACTCAATGGAATGCTGATAAAAGATGAGCAAGATGAAAAAGACTTAAATAATGACCCGCCAGGTTTGGTAGTCTCAGGTGATATAAAAGGACACAGTAATGACACACTTACACAATCTAGGGTTCAGGCTTTCAACTATAAATCTCATCAAACTAATACCACTCAAATCTGTGATGTTGTTTTTGCCGCAAGGAGTCTCTAGTACATTCTTCATTGCAATCACAAAACTTATAATTATCATATATTGTGCCAATTCCTTCACAGCAGCCTCTTTTCCCAATGATATCAGGGGAGCTTTGATAGCAACACAGAGAGACAGCAAGCAGAGCTGGAAGTGGCAGTATGTCATTGGCAGTCAGAGGGTTTCTCCCAACGTTGGCTAAAGTCTTATTTGTTCTTTTCTGACCTAGTTAGATAGACCAAAGATGCACCAAAGAATGATGCAATAAACAAAAATAATAAATTATTTTTAGTTAAAAAATATCTTTTTAAATGGCAATGTTTCAAATTTTGTAAGAAATTAAATTCCATCCTTACCGCAACACTTTCATGGACTGAGTTCTGTGAACAGCAGATCTCCCTGAAGCAGATAAACTGTCCGCAGATGAGACAGATAGCAGGGTCTTTTGGAGTGCGGTTGCATTCCCTGCATCTTGCCGAGCGGAACATCTGAAAGATCTGATAGTAGCGCTTTGGCAGCTTGATCAGGCTTGGTCTTTGCCACGTGGGGTTCACCTGGAGTGCAGTCTGGTGGTGAAGAAAATGAGTTCAATATGAGAAAACCCTGTGAAGAGATGCCAGCTTTAGCCTTTTCTTTTTCTTTTTTCCCTGGGCCAATTTTCTACTCTAAGGACCCCAGTTGGTTAGTGGATAATTCTTGAGTTTGCGAGTTATCTCATAATTGGAGACGCTTCATAGTTTTGCTTTTTCTTTAGACTGAGATAATAATTATGATAAATGTTATTATGGTCACAGTGCATTGACTTGTTAGAATGTCCAGCGTTAGCCTCTTGTTTGCACCTGTTTCTACACAAATACCAGACATTCTATATCTTTACGCCTCTACCATTGAGGTTGTCTTGTGGTTTCCTGTTTCCTGTGTTAAGTCCACAAATTTTGTGACAATATGAACTTTCAGCAGAGGCCTGTAGTACATGAGCAATGCACTAAGTAAACCTAGAAGAACCATGCTAAAATCCCTGACAAGTGAACTAAAAGAACGATTTATTCTCACTGCGAAAGCATCTAAAAAAACATCCTTTCATTAAAGCTCTGGTGAAGAAAGATGTCTACCATTTATTGTATTTTCTCAGAACTGTTATCAGACTTGAAAGTGACTCTTTACAAAATTGACACAAAAAATATTCTGAACACATTTGAGGACAACTTGAGCTTCCAGTCTTTTCATCTTTCCCTTAAAATCAGTGGAATCATCATTGCTTGTAAAACCAAAAGAAAAATATCCTTTTCCACACCCCTCTCCCTCAGCACGAGCAATGTATATTTCCCATGTCGTCTCAAGACAAGCAAACAACCGACCTTAGAGTCCTGCTGATGGGCGTTGATCATTTCGGCGACAAGATTGCACCATCCTCTGACCAACACATGTGGTTCATCAACAATCCAGCGTAAACACGATGTACTTGTGAGCGCTCCATCTGACACAGCACTCGGCTGTTGCAAATTTAAGTATGTTGCCAAGAGGTCAAACTCACTTTGCCCCTGTGAAGAAAGAAAGATAAAAGAACTTCAATAAACAACTGCCCAGATGTCCTTACCAGATGAGTACTCACAGCAGACGTACAACATGACTGCCCTTCACATGTGCTTTGACATCACCGAACAAATTAATCTAACATTTTTTTAAAGAAAAGATTACAGCACAACATCTGAAGGAGTAACCTACAACTGACTCTTTATGCCTTTTTGCTTTGCATGTTGATAAAAGGGGCTTTTCAAAACACCTGGTTATTTTCTTCTCTGTTAACACTAACCGAGAAATTTCCCTTTGTCATTACTACATTTGTGCAAAGAATATAACCCTTGACTGCAAATTAAAGTCGCATCAAAACATGAAACTGAGAAGAGATCTGGTGGGTTCTAAGTAAGGGAAGCAAAGAATCTGAATGATCATACAATCTCCAAATGAACTGCAGATCTGGAGTTACTGCGTGAAGAAATACTAAAAATAAGGAAATCAGTAGAACTTACTTATTTTGGTAGAAAAATGCATTCAGTGCTTTAAGCTCGAATTGATGGTTTTGCATATGAATGTGGATGTTACAAGTATAAAAGAAAAATCAGAATTTAAGTAACACGCACCTCCACAGCAGTAGCAGCCGTGCCGAATATGTGCTGCTTGAGCAGACTAGACATGCGCAGAAAAGGCAGGCAGTACTCCTGTACACTCTGCTCCACACTCTGCGGGGACCACACGCTTTGACAGATCTGAAATAACAATAAAATGGTCCGACTTTACTAATTCTATTTTAATGTCTCTTCCAATATAGCTTCTACATCTTTTAAGACACAAGTACAGTCAAACCTGTCCAAGACGACCACTCATTATCGAGAGAAAAGTGGTCGTCTTGGACAGGTCAGATGAATATGAAGTAAGAAAACAACCAACCCTTTCATTACCAAGTGGGATGTTTTTAAATATTTTTTCTTTGTTGTTTGTTTTCCTTTCGGAGGGGATGGGCTGCTTTGACTTTGTATTTCTGTTGTTGTTCAAATTGTATCAGATGAGTTGGATAGAGTGCCGTGAAGAGAACAAAGGAATGTACCGTTGCCACTCAACGAACAAGCGACACTATTGTGGCAAGTCTGTTGTACCGACCTCGTGTTGGTCAAGAATCACAATGTATTGCGAATTACATATCGGAGGGGCTTATAACGACAGGTGAATGGATTAAGATGGTCGCTTGCCCCACTCATCCGCAGCTGAAAATTTGTTAACCAATGACCAACACGGGTAAGCGCTAACCTTGCCACTGCTCTGTGCTGGTCAGCAAGCGTATAACTTGTGGGAGGGGCTAATACATGTAATGTGTAACAACGATAGATGAAAAGAATGGGTACTGGCGGCCGGGACAAAAGTTCACCACTCGTTCACAGCGATAGGTGCCCATGATTATGGTCGTCTTGGGCAGGTTTTTGTGGCTGTTGGTCAGTAAAATAGGGTAGTCCCGGTCGTGTTGGACAGGTGGTCGTCTTGAACAGGGACATTATATAGAAAAAAAATCAAGGGGGGAAGTGAGAAGTGGTCGTTTGTACAGGTGGTCGCTATAGCAGGTTCGACTGTATGCAACTTTAGGTGTCACATGAAAACTCAGTTTCAGTTTCATGTCTATGTTTCTTCTGTGTGCTTTTAAACTGTTCATACTTGCTGCTGGGTGTTTTGCTAGTGTCCTGTTCTGTTGTTCACACATACACACACACATCATGTAGACTTAAAAAAATGTGTTGTGAATTTATCAACTGTTTTCAAGGGTCAAAGATTGCTGGTAAAATTCGGCACCTCTGGTGATTTGATTAAGATTAGGCTTGCCTGCTGAATTTTTAGCCCGCTGGTTATTTGTTTTGTCGAGTCCTGGCAGTTTGCATAATAAAACCTCCACATGTAAGCCTCCATAGTCAGATGTGGGAGATCTAGCTTGCAAACACGGGCTAACGGTCTATTTATGTTGCTTTGGGATTCTAATTGCTTTACCTCCACCTTGCTTTCATTATTGTCTACAGCTTTTGTTTCGGAATTGCTTGTTATAATCATAGACGGAAGGCCATTTATGCATTGAGAAATGTTTAATTTTTTTCATTTGATGACTGCTTGTTCCAGGTTTTTCATTTATGTCAGCTTTTACCCCTTATCCATCCTGGTTTGGCTCTCAAAATATTCACATCTCTGAGCTCAATCCGGCCCGCATGTAGCACATGCTTGCCTGCGCCTGGTTTAGGGGCTTCATCAGGGGGGATTGCCCCTTTGCGTAAAAGGGCTTAGGTCAACACAACGAGTTGTTCTCTGGGCCCCTATTTACATGATCTCCCTGTTCTTGCACTCCTAATACTAATTAACTTGAATGGGAAATTCAGTATGTAAAAACCACATCATGTGTAAAGATTGTCCTTGCTCCTTTTTGTAATGCAATTATATAAGGGCAAAAATTTTAGTTGCCGTACAATTTAGTGCCGAAAACATGACACATTTTGTACACACCTTTTTCAAATCTCTCATATCATCGGGCTATTGTTCTCTCAATCCAGAAACTGCCTCTCTCGTGTGCAGGAATGCCGACACAACACGCGTGAGGTGTTATCCATCAATGCGCACCTCTCCCTTTCCTTTTGTTTTAATTTTCCGAAGACTACGCAGTGCGTTATTTTTTTGTGTTCTCTATGGGATCTATTCTTGGACATCATTTTTAAAACATGCCGTTTTTCATTGCATTTTTCCAACTATCTGACTTGAAATAACCAAATTGACTTTTAGAAAGCAAAAAACCAATGCTTTTGTACATGTTCGAGATATTACGGGGAAAAGAAGTGCCACGCCTCGTTTTGCGTCCAAGTGATGTAATGCACACCCAATCTCATGATCCTGTAGCCAGTTCCTCCAGCTGTCCCCATATAAGCCCTAACCTTATTGTGGGCACTGATTTTTTTTACATTGAAACAAGTGAGGCCAATCTATTTTTTTAAAATAAAAAAATTGAATATGGGAATGTTTACTGCAAAAGGAACCAATATGGTCTACTTTTACATTTTGTCAGGTGTGGAGATTGAGTTTTACAATAACATAAAAGGAAAAAAATCTGATTTTTCCCTTTGTTCTTTCCAGGAAAGCGAAGAAGGGCAATGGATAGCAAAAAGGCAAGCAAGCCATTCTATGCTTTGCCAGAGAAAACTCCAACAAGCTCTCAGATTGTTAATGCTGCTCGATCTTCTCTACGTACATTTGACACCCGGCGACCAAACACACCTCGGGATGAACAAAGGCATTTATTCCCATCATCCACATCCAGAGCCCCTGAATCTCGACCTCCAAGTTCTTTCAGGTATTTGTAATATTCAAACTTGATGCGACTCCTTGAAACCCGGCACTTGTCAAAATGAAGGGAATGGGATTATCAGTATTTTCCTCACTATTGGGAATGCCAGCAGTGAAATCATTTGTGCTTTAACACCTTTGATGTCTGATATGAAAAACAGATTTTTATTGTTGAACAGTGTTTGAAAGGGAAATAGAACATTATCGGATAAGTCCATTGAACCTCAAGGCCGTTTGCTTTCTAATTTTCATCTTGACAGTATATGGGTTTGACTTTCATAAAGCACAATCAAGACTACTATCCAAAATAGTTTTTTTCACATTATGAACAAGCGTGTAGATATGATGCCTGTAAGTCCCATTTTCCTTGAGCGTTTTATTTCATCATATTGTAACACTAATATTTTGTTTATCCTTTCCTTTATCCTCTTTTTCTTTCTTTATTGTCATTACATGTGTATTAACGAGACAAAGTCATTAGCTCATTCAGTATGTTGAAGATCATCTGATTTTGGGACATGTGTTTTATTTTATAATATTTTACTCACAGATGGTTGCTCAAATTAATTTCAAATTGAAATTCACAAAATGGGGGCTTTTATGTAGAGACAGTAGACAGTCGTATTTAAAACTTTATTTTGGTACAATAAGAAGACATGATTTGATATTACTTAAAGATTAGGTAATTTTCACAGGTTACCACAAATTAGAAACACCTTGGCGAGGTATGACAATAGACATTATGAAAATTCACCTTGGAATTTGTTCAAAACCTTTTGTATGTTTTTTGCCACCAGGTTTCAAACATGCAGGTGCAAAAGACAAAGTAAGATAGGATCCCTAAAAAATTCCAGTAACGTCTTGTTTTCTTACACACATTTCAGTTTAACATCAAGGCATTTTGATGGTCCAGACTCCAGGCCTGTGTCAGGAACACGGTTGTCACCACTAGATCATGTAAGTGAAGTATAGAACAAGTGGGGAGGGCTGTGAAATCCTGGCATTTGTTTATTTGTGCACTAAAGTCAACATGTTGTTAAACGTGCCAGCTTATTTGGAAGTGTTTGAGCATCTTGTTACATAAGTGGCAAATCAGGTTCTAGGATTCCTGCCTCAGAGAGCAACACATCCTGACTTTGAAGTGCTCTTTGGTGTTTTTGGTGTTTAAGCTACAGTGGAACTTCCCAATAAAGACCTCTCTGAACAGCGACATTCTCTGGATAAGGACATCGGCCTCTGGTCCCGATTTTTTTACTATATAACATTAGTAATAAAAGCGTCT
>JAUKPP010135084.1:0-15103 GCA_032273245.1 Phyllaplysia taylori
AATTTTATTTACACCTAGGTGCAGCGAGATAAGAGGTCGTAAATCCCTTACGACAGCTTGATACATACGGACACAGGTTCTTTGGCTGTTTTAGCCGGATAAGCACCTGACAGTTCATAACTGATAGCTGGAATGAATGCACGAATAATAATGTAAGATAATATAATTTGTATTGACATCGCACTTTGAAGAGCACACTGCAATGATGATGAAGGGAGACAAAGTATAAGTCTACTGGCTGGTCATTCAGTTTTTGATATTGTGGAATAAATGGTGCTCATCAAATTTTGACCATTAAAGGAATAAACTCAGCAGTCCCAGATAATGAAATCCACAAAGATAGTCTTTATTACTATCGAGTTAATAATAATCTATTAGATTCTCTTACAGGTGTGATCATTTAATGAGCCTGTAGTTTGGGAGTGTAGAGTAAATGTCTATTTTGCACACTTTCTCTGCTTAGTACTTGATTTCATTGCATCCACACGCATTTCACACTCTCTGAGACTTTTCAAATGCACACTAGTATTACGTTCACTGCATAGTGATTGTTTTCTGACCATGTCAGATGCCAACTATCTTTGGATAGTGTAGCCAATCTTTCTGTCGTCACGCTTGGCTAAAAACAGCAAGTTTGAGCAATGTTTCAAGAGGGGACGTGCATTATAATGAGACACGGCATAAGCAACAAAACTGGAGGCTATACTGCTTCGGTAGAAAAAAATTTAAAGCATATGAAAAGAAATATGGGTCTATAATTTGAGCAAGTAGATACCATTTGTGAGACTAAAAATATTTATTGTTACTTCAAACCAATGATATTTATAAGCCCATTTCCTGTTTGTTTTCTTCTCTGAGATCACTGCCATTCTGTCATAAAAAAGTTTTCTTGTTCCGACCTTTCATATCTTTTTGTGAAGGTTGGTTCTGTAAAGGGACTTCTGAGTGGTACTGACTGACATGGCAATATAATCCTATATATTGAGAAATGTGCCACATCATTTAATTATAAACCCTATTACAGTTTTCTATGCACGTTGCAGAAAATTGTATTTCAACTTGCGTAATTCTTTTACAAATGACAATACTTATAAAATAAGAGTGAGGATGTTCGTGGTGAACTTTTTGCAAAACTTGTGGAATGAAGTAGTAACCTTCAAAATTGTATTTTGCACACAAGCTATATTATTACGTTCCCATACCCTTTTCACGACAAAATTATAAACCTTTCCTCCATATATCAGAATGCAATTGTGTTATTTGTCCCTTTGAAAGTATTTAAGGGTTTTAGCAATGTAATTGAGGGTGTTTAGGGTTAACAGCACAGCATGTTGGGTATTCGTTATATCATGTGACTCTCACAAACTATATGGCTCACACTGAAATGGACAATATTGTTCCAACTTGACAAAAGAGAGCCCTGGCCCATGCAGTGAACGTACCAGACGACAGCCGCCCAAAGAGGAAGTTTTCTTGGCGGAAGCAGCGGTCGTCGACCTCCACGTCAAAGAAAGTTGGCTCAAACAAAGCTCTGAAGAGTGTCCATTCTAAATCGTTCATTGCTCCTAACGGCAACGGTGTGAGTCGCGACACTGATGCCTTGATAGGAGGCCCCAGAACTGAGATTGAGTTGAAAGAAGTCATGATGACTGCAGAGGTAAGACCAAAGTCACACACACACTGCTGGTGGGAATGCATGGGCAGTTCGTCAACAATCATCCCTCATTTGTGACCTTCCTAGAGCATTGCATGAGTCTGCCAAATGATTCATACTGAGTAAACACAAAGCTTTTTCTAGAAGTTTTCCAAGGCACTGTGTAGTCACTTAGTCCCGATCGCTCTGTAGATTTGATATTTGCACACCACATTGGCCACCTAAGCCATGTACATCGCACTGCTGTTGCATTATTGCGTTTTGTTTGAGATGTGTAGATTGCGGTTGGTTGGTGTATGCTTTTCGCCTATAATTAGTTGCCTGCTGTGTGGGATCGCTATATTTTATTTATTTTAAACTTTTTTTTTAGGTAATCTAAATGTACGAGATACCAGCAATAGAATGCTAAGGAAACATCAATGATATTTCAAGTGTTCTGCAGGACACAGGTGGAGGGGTCAGTCAGAGTCAACAAATGTTTGATAATTATAAAAAGCATTTTTCAGTTATTTCATTATTATGAAGATAACCTAGAAAAAACTTAGTATATACAATTAACGTTTATTCCATAATAACCATAATCTCAGCCTGAGGCTTGATTAGCTTTGTGGAGTGTTGTAAATTTTTCATTGTGAAACATAAGTTAAATTTAAATATTTCACTTCGTTAAAGCGTGCTTGAAGTTGTAACATCATGGTCTTTATTATTATTTTTTCTTCATGATCTCCGCATGAAACTTAATCAGCTTTGTTGAGTGTTTGGCATTTCGGTGTGTCGACATGAGTCAGGGAATTAAATACCGGTATCGCAAAATTCTTGGGAGCATTGACTTGAAAGGTGGCTATATTCTTAACATGGCCTGGAAAAAAGGGCATGCCAATTGTTGCGGGAAATATGAACCACAATGGTGTGCGCGTGACTCATTCATGGCTCTTTAAAAAACTCATAAAAAAAAAAAAAAAAAAATGATATACAAAGGTTCTTAATCACACACCAACACCTATGTTATCATCATTTCTGACTGCCATGGTGCAGCCCTCTTTTTGAGGTGTTTTGTGTGTATTTTTCCTTTTGGACGTAATAGTATGATGTGGCTGTAAAGCTTATTTTGCTGATTTTTTATATTTTTTATTATATTCATTATAATATACTCCAATGATGCATTGGTACATTCTTACTACTTTTCAAAGTTGCTAATTAGCTTCCCTTGCTTCTGTATGAATACTTGATTTTAAGCATTATGACCAACTTGGAAAGAGGAGATAAGGGTTACACATCAGATTACATTCTATGTTGATGATTATAATAATGATAATGGATTGCATTTATATAGCGCATATTCCAATACTGTCTCTATGTGCTTTACAATCATTATTACCCCGGCAGACCATAGTCATTCAGAAACCTTCTCGACTTCCTGGGAAGCATACATTACAAGCTGCCATTTTACAAGCGCTCAAACACTAGCATACTGACACGATTGTTTGCTGTCTATGGCCGGGTACCCATTTACACCTGGTTGAAGGGAGGAAAATTAGCATAAAGTGCCTTTCCCAAGGACACAACGTTGGGCCCGAGCTGGGATTCGAACCCGCAACCTTCCAATTACGGGTCCGGCAGCCTAACCACTAGACTATCGACGCCACATTATGTTGGAAGCATTATGATTTGACCTGCTTTTATAGCATACCATCTTACCCTATTTTTACCTTCTGTATTTTGTACTGTCTTCAGTTGTGAAGTGGTGTGGGGCATAGAACAGGGCACCACTTGCTCTTTCATCCTGGAACTCTATACTGACTTTTGATGATTGGTGTTCTCTTTGGTGTTTTCCCTTTCTCCTAACATTGTCTTGAGACAGTTTGGATAACTTGCACTGTGATATTTACTCTTGCTTACAGTCCGAAATGATTCCTTTCTGAGTGTATGATTATCACTGATGTGTTCATGCAGTTTTTAACAAGGTGTTGTTAATTGCATATCAATAACTAATATTGTAAACTGTGATAAATAACTCGTACAAGTTAATTCACTTTTGAATTGAGTGTAGCTGCGCTTAGTTTTGTGTAAAGTTTACCAAATCAGTATGAATGTTTAGCAATAGTTTTCTGTGTTGGGATGCACCAACCAAGTGTAGACTTTCCACACTACTAAATACAGGTCAGAACCTTGATGTACGCACCCAGCTTAAAACATACTCTCGGCCGTGACATTCACTTTCTAAAGTTGCGAATCCCATTTAGTTTTTCTACTCTTTAAAAACTATGTTGAAAACGTACCCTTTTTACGCACAAAGAGCTTGTTGATCAAAACATAGCTTTTAACGTATATGGTAAAGTTTTGAAGGAAAAATAGCATGACATGACATTAGCTTCGCTGATAGGATTTTATTCTCTCTATCGAGTGTATTGGCTTATGTGTGTCTTGGCTAAGACGTTTGGAATATTGTGTCCAAAAGGAGTACGCTATACCAAGGTTTTACTGTGCATTGATACAGCACAGCTTAAATAGACTGCAATACGTTAGTGTTTTTAAGTCAGTAAAAGCAAGTGATTTTTATTAACTAATGTGAATATGGCTCACGCCTACTATGGAGTTTGACATCAAGTAGTAAGTCTGTATTTGATTACTGCATCCCAGCACAAATTTCCCTGTAGTTCCTAACCATGCAGTCCTCAACAGTGTAGTGCAAACATATCATAGGCGAGTCCTAGAATAGGCGAGTATCCTAGTCCTTTTACAATGATACATGGTCTATGTCAGAAACAAATTTATGTAGCGGGGTTTTCATTTTAGAGATACATGTATATCATTGGTCCATGAAAGGAAGACTTTGTTGCTTCATTTAGCTCTAACCATACAGTCCATGTTGACCTTAACGGTGTAGTGCAAACATAATCATAGGCAAGTCCTAGAGTATCTAGTGCTTTTACAATGTTACATGGTCTGTGTCACAAACAAAGTATATAGCGAGGTATGCATTTTAGAGGTATATTATTGTTCCCTGAAGTGAAGACTTCGTTGTTTCATTTAGTCTAAACAGATGCAGTTATCATTCACCACAATGTATTTAACGCCACTAACAAATAATCATGTCATACATATTGTGTTTTCAACTGCTGAAATACACAGAATTGAGAAATGCTCAAAGAGCTGGAGACAATAGTGCAGTACAGTTCAAAGTACTCATTTTCTTCTTTATTCCTGTATTGAATTTTGATTTACAGAAATATTATGACTTCTATTGAACTGTTCTTGGTTGGGGTTTGCATTTTGATTTGAGTACCAGTTTTACGTCTCATGCAACACTTTAAGGTCATTTAAGCGACTGGCTACTTTGACCCTGCCCGTCAGGGCCAACCCAGGCTTAGAGGGACAAATCTCAGTAGAAAAATGTAAATCCTCCGCACATGGAGTCTAACTCCCCTCTGCATGATAGGCAAAGAGCCTAACCATTACACCACTTTTGCATGTGTTCTTGGGGGATGTTTTTGCTATGTTCTTAATCAACACCCCCACACAAAACACAAAACTGATATAAAAAATCTACTTATCAAACATATTCTAACACTTCTGTTCATTGGGCTTCAAACATGATAATATGAGTTTTTCTTTTTTTGTTTTGTTTTATTCTCTTGAAATGCTAGTGACCTCTTCAGTGAAGGATAGTGCATTGATATAGACATGGGATTTCTACACGCTTTTAGCCATCATGGCTTTATCATCTTTTTCTGCAACGTCTCGCCCTCTCTTTCTCTCTCCTCCCCCTCCCCCTCTCTATCAGTCTTTCTCTCTTCCCCTACCTCCCTGTGATCTATGCAAATTGCCTTTATCATTGGCTTAAAAAGAGAATCTGATACACCACTTGTAGCAGGCAAATTCGCAATTTCTTTCATTTAAATCTGGATGCATTTAAAGAGTTAGTACTAGTCCCTGCAATCAGTAATTTTGCTTCTTCATCGACTAGATTTAACAAACATTATTTTCAATATTATTCACTTCTCATTCAGCCGTCCATAGTACACATAATGTTTTCCCTAACTAATTTCTTTTTTCAAGTTTGGTGGTGGTGTCTGCTTATTTGGTCTATTTCTCCTACCCTTTTGACTTGTTTCTGAACTTCATCTGTGGTGCTCAAGTCACATTTCCTCACATTTTCTCTACATTCCTCACACATCTTATATGCTAGGGGCTTGGCTAGGGTCAATCTTCCATTCCTTTTCTCATAGAAGGTGGCTCATCTACTCCTACTTCATTGTCAGAGGTAACCTTGTCCTTACCTACTCTCTGACAGATAAATTAACTGATCTTATAATGGTAATAGAATTGTTGAATGGTAATGTAATCTGTTTCAAGGATTATATTAGTTTGCAAGAGAAATTAATAAAAGTCTTGTCTTGTTTCACAACTACACACACGACCTTAGAATCCCCAAATGATTCAAAAGTTCGTATATACTCCTCTAATTTAGATCAGTACATGCCCTTCTCCTAATGAATCTTTTGAGAAAAATCCTGATAAAAGGTATATATTAGGTAAACAGTACAACTATCTTTGAAATCGGATCAATTCAATGACACATGCAATTTTTCTCCCTGAGTGTTGGTCCTTATTTGCTTTAAGATTCAACAAGCTTCGGGTTACTCATTCACGCGTTGAAACCAATAAAAAATCCCAACTCTCAAAGTGATTCCAAAAAAGACTAATATGCCTCGGTATGAAATGGAGTCAGAAAAGGATATCAATATGATTACTTTTATTGGAAAAGTAGGCCAGAAAGACAGAGAGAAATGAGAGATAGGAGTCTAAATTTGATTCATTGAGATTGTTTCAGGTTTAAACTTTTTCAGGTTTTTTTCTCCTTAAAATGGTAGAGACAAATGAATAAACTATTTGCGTTTCACCCCTTCCAAGAAGTAAGACAATTTCTCCTTGTCTGTCATCCACACCTCAGGATCTGCAGCATGCGTCCATGTCCCTGGTTGAAGCGATGGACGCCGGTGTCAAGGACATGCTGGAGTACAAAGATGAAGGCTACATAGAGCTGGTGCTCAAACTTCTGGCTCGGATCTGCGACGGTCAGCATGATGGACTACAGGTTAATAAGCGCGTGGTTGGCGGGCGCTCCCTATCTGATCTGCTAATTCTTTGTCTTTGTCTGTACATAGCTATTATACTAATCTTTTTCCTGGCATTGAAATGTTTCGTTTTGCTTTTTTGTTGATTTTTTTTTTACCAGTTTCATAATATTTGAAAATCACAGAGGAAAAACAAAGGAGAAAAAAACGAAGAAAAGCACAGAACCTTTCTTTCTAACGGGTGTATTATGCTGTACATTTTCACTACAGTCTCTTCATCTTTTATTTATTGTTTGAATTTTTCGGCTACCGGGTACTATTGTTATATTATTATTATAATAATTAGCAGCCTGTGATTATTTCATCTTTGTTGTTCTTGTTACATGTTGTAATTATTATTCAGCCTGTTATTGGTTTGCTAAATTAGTGCTGATATCATCATGATATTATTGTTTTCATCTATATTATTTCCATAATTAAATTCCCCAGAATTATCTCCGAGAGCAGCCTGACAACGTCAAGTCTTTCAGTATTGTGGCCGAGACGGCCCAGTTCCTGAATGTTGTGTACACCACCATCAACAACACCACCATCGACTTGGTCATCCAGCTCTTCAGCACCCTCAATGAGTTCTGCTCTGTGAGTCTTGTCAACACCAAGTTTTATTCCACTACATTGTTGTGTATGCTTTGTACAGAGTTGACTTTATCGAACTCGTTTGAATTTGAAAATGAAGTAAAAAAAATATTGATGATGATGATAGACTTTAAAGCATGCAGAGCCTGCTTTTGAGCAAGGAATGTGCCCTATAGAGGTGCGATCTTTAATTACAGTATATGTCTTCGCCTGACTGAACTTTACTTCAGAGGTCTTGTAATCGTGCGTATCTACGGAGCGGCATTTTCATAAGCCTGATAATTTTTAAGAGAGTGTATGTTCTAGTAGCGTATCCCTTTGTGTGGCATGCGGTTAGGCGGAGACCACTGTAAATTAGTACAATTATTATTGCTACAATCAGCATTGCCGCTCATCCACAGATCCTACCTTACCCTAAGAGTTACTCTTGTATTTTGCTTCATTACCATCTAATTCCAATAGCAGACAACGTTTATCCCTTCAGTTATTTTCCATCGTTTTGTGTTAGGTTGACTTACAATGTCAGCCATGCTAGGATCTAATGCAAAGTAATTTCTTTGCTTTAGCTTTACATTACAAAACCTAATTGAGATGCACTGTTAATTTCTGATTTTCATCAAGAAAAACTCTACTTGACACAGCACAATATTTGTTCAGCTATTTATTCTTTTGTCTAAATTTCATCTCAGGGAAATCAGGAGAACCGTGTGGTGGTCTACGACATGAAAGTCATCGACTACATCAACTTCATCCTGAGATCTGGAGAGATTGCTGACTGCAACATTGAGAAGGTTAGCAAACATTTGTTTCCTTTTTTATTCTTTCTTGGGTTTTTTTTTTGCTCGGTAGGCTTTTGTGAATATTTTTGCTGCACAACAATTCAGAAAAGAATAAAGAAAAATAATGTTGCTAAGATGACTTTATTTAATAAGATTTTTTTCTCATCTTATCTCCGATATATGCATGCACTCTCTGTGGAAAGATAGATTTTTCCCAATAGAATCTTTTTCTTCTTCTTCTTCTGCGATCCCCTGCTCGAACTCAGGGGTAAGTCACAATGACTGAATTTTACGTACATGGCCTATTTATCCTGCAGTGCCTTGTGTTTCCACAAGTGCACTGCAGGGTCCACACGCCACACAGGTAACCATGTTCCGTTTTCAGTGGGTACTCTTATTGTTTAAACTGAGAAGAGTAGCTTCAGTTGTGATGCATTTTTGCCGCCTTGTACGGTATCATGCTATGCATCAGAGCAGAAGATGCCATTCTTTGCTTCCCCTGATGGGGCCCCCGCACCTTCACGGGCGCCAATGGAATCAGTCATGATTTTGGTTTAAGTCATCTTGATTTAGATTACTTTTAATTTTCATGTTATTGGTTTTTAAGGATTTTGATTATTGGTTTTTAATGTTCAGGTTGTGGAGCTCCAGCAGACTATTGGCTCTCTCATCATGTCTCTCACAGAGGAAAATGGACCTGTGGCTTCTCAAGTGGCTAAGGTGAGTGAAAAGTAATATTTTAAATGAAACGGTTAGAATTTACAAGGCTTCCTCTGTATGGTAGAATGCTAAAAATGTACCCAAATTTCAGTGGCTGACTCAACTTTAGGCTACTCAGAAACCTCAAAAGTTTTAGATGGGGAAAATCAACAAAAACAATCAAACACATTTCTTGCCGCCCGCAAATCAAAGTGCTGTAACTTTTAAAATGTGTACTTTATCGGACTTATCAAAGTGATCATTTCAAATTCTATATTCAGTCACACAAATGTTTTTGAAATGTGCACAGCTCATGTCTTTACTGTAAAAGAAAATATTATTGTATCAGATTGATGCACTCTAAAATGTCAAGTAGGCTGATCTTTTCAGAATGTCTTCAAGTATGCAAACAAATGATTACTGACACATCCGTGGCGAAAATGTTTTATCTAATGTACACTTTAGTGCGTGCCGTCTTGTACTGATAGCAGCAAAGTTTATTGTATTTTGTTGTGGGGTTTCTTTTATATTCTTCCAGGCAGGGTAGAATAATATCACTTGCTACTTTTGAATATCGTACATGATAGTTTGAAAATGAATGTTTTTGCAAGCAAGAAAAGTCCAAGCACTGAAGCAATGTACTTACATGTACTTTACAGTGGGATACCTATTTGATCATACTATGTGTTTTGAGCATTAGCTTTTTTACATTCAGGTTGTGGAAATGGATGGGATAGCACACAAACTATAATGCATAGTGTTTGTGACCTTATTAATGATATAATGATATTTATAGAGTTGAAATTCTCTCAAATTCTCTCACAGTGTTGCAAGGAACGTAAAAACCAACGCTCATCAGTTTAAGCTATATGTCATTGTACCAACTGATAAATGTCTAAATAATGTTTGTCCTGCAGGAGGTGAAAGATGCCCTGGACAAGGAAGCAGTTTACCGCTGCATGACCTCGTGCTACGAGTGGCATCAGTCAGAGAAGAGAGACAGCTCAACCCCCATTGGTCTCTCTGGAGGTTACCTGCAGTCGGCCAAGTCCATCGCAGCATTTGGGGGGTCGCTCATTCAGGGGGTTGTGGTGAGTGGACATAATATATTGCAAACTAGTGTAATAATACTCTGGTATAAATATGATAATATTGCATTTATAAATAAAGCAGCATGAAAGGATGAATAATGTGAACTGGAAGTCTACCAATTGTTGTATCATGGTTTAGGTATAAAACAGAAATGAGTTAATCAATTCAGTTGCAGTGTAATTTGTATAACAACATGATTTTTTTTTATTTTGTTACTACTAAAGTGTGACATGATTTCATTAGCTCTAGCCTTGTCTGCTCCTTCTACAATTTTCCTAATCTACCTCCTGACATTCAGATGAATTTAGAGCGTTGGTAGTGGCGGAAAACGTCAGAGTCACATATTTTACAGGGCACTCCCACACTCACCCCCCCACCCCCAAAATTTTGCTCACGACAAAATTGTCTCATCTCGTTATGTCAATAGAGCTAGTTTTTGGGACAATGGCTGTTGCAAGTAAATTCACTTCAGTTTCAAATGAAATAATTAACAAACACAAAGAGAAAAGTTAGTTAGTTAGACGTCTAATATTAATCATCTCATAGGTGATTTAAAGAGCAAATATGTCCTCTGTCAAAGTTGGAATAAATTTACCTGCTCCTCTATCAAAAGTTATCCCTTAAAAATTATTGTTTAGATGGGTAGACTATACATTAGCTTATAACTTGAGTACACTTCAACAGTGACAAAACTTCACCACCCATATAATATGTATTAAGGAAAATTGTTGCTACCATTTTAAGATAGTTTCATTGAGGGTGCTATAATATTTATCATAATGTTTTCAGAAAGGCAAAAAGAAAAGTGCGCTCAGAGAGAGTGTCATTGAAGTTGGCTTCTCTTTCTATCTCATCCTGGCTCGGATGATGGATATCGATCCTCATCTCCACGACAGTAAGTTTTTCTGTTTGTCAACTTGAAGTTCATTTCAATAGACATATTTTTCCAGAGACTGGAAATCTATCGCTTATATGACAAATGATCCCACAGCCTGATACTCATAGAAAAGATGAATTATTCTTTTTTTTTCAGGGTAGTCTATGCAAGCCTTAAAGTCTTATTCAATTGTTACTATGTTGCCTGTACTCAGGTGTTAGATTAGCCCTCATAGCATGGCATTGCGGACAACACAACTTTGAAGGCCACATTCCAGCATGTATTTATTGATAAGTGGCCATTTTTCAGTGTACAACTCCTTCTTGTCAGCTCCACTAATTTTTGACTACTGATATTTTTTAAAATAAAATATGTTAAAATTTAATTTGTGTTGATACTATGACAGCTTACTGTAAGATCAGAACAAAAAACTGCATTGGGTATTTGGCATCAACTGTTTCAGTACCTAGGAATACTCTTAGTAAGTATACCTTTTGAAAGTAATGGACATTTTCTTGTCTCACTCCATAGCCTTGACTCTGACTCCTGAAAATGTGAAGGCTTATGAATACTACAGGAAAAACTGCTCCTCCATTGAGATTGTGAAAGAAGGAATCTTGCAGAAAGTGAACTTCAGAGTCAAAAACAAGGTAAATCTTACACTTAATACCAAATGAGGAAAATAGATAGAATGGGAGGCTATTGCATACAATAAATTGAGATTTCAGATCCTACAATAATGTGGGCTTTAGTGATAAGCTTAACATATCATTGAGTAGTAAATTTTTCTCATCGATGCTTTGAGGCGCCTTTGTCAAATCAAACCTGTTGTACTTTTTTCTATACTATATTGAATGTAAGTCACAGTTTCATTCCTACGGAACACATCATATAAAGGTCTTCAGCATGGAGACACTTTTCCATGTTTCTTTTTCTTTTTACAGCATAACATGCTTTTCTGCAGTGCCGGGAAAGCTTTCCCTACTTTCTTGTAGACAGCCTTTGATTCATTCCTCATCAGTTTTAGGAAAGTTTTCCCATGTTTCTAGTGAGAGCACTGTAAATCTTTCTTTAGTATCATAGTAGCTCAGTGTTGGTTGTGTTTGTTCCTTAAAAAAAAAATTATCTATTTATTTATTTATTTCAAACAAATTTGCTTGATGTGGCTTTTCGTGACAACGAAGTGCCTGCGGACGCAGCACACTAATGGCAATCCTCTGGGGAAACTTAAGCCTGCTTGAGTGCTTTAGTAAAAGCAAAACAAGAAAAGGATAAACAGCCAAGGCTGGCACCTCTATACATAACCCACTACTTACTACTACTACTACTACTAGAGTTAAAAAGCCTCCCTATGTTTCCCTGGAGTGGGATGCACAAAGCTAGTCAGCCGTTTTTTCGACTAAATGCTCCATTCAATAAAGTGTAATTTCAATACGTGAGTCACTTTCAACTTAACTCACCCCGCCAGCACGTGATTTTGTGAGCTACTGTGAGTATTACCAATTATGGAATGAAACACTTTGTCGAAAAAAAACTAGCGATGAGCTTGGTGCATCCCACTCCTCGTGTCATTCTGATCCCGACATTCATTACAGAGTGTGCTGAGAGAAGAAGTGAAGGAGAAGCTCAAGTGGAATGTGGACCGCACCTCACCCAGCAACAAGATCCGGGATCTCATGGACTGGACTAGGGATATCATGCGAGATATTTCCTATCAGCGCAAGATTCTGGATCACCCGATTTCAAAGTTCTTCACCAAAGGATGGTGGGTAGATCAACTTTTCCAGGCCTTACTTATGATTTTATGCAGTGGCATATTTTTCTCGTTTATGCTTTGAGATGACTTTTTGATAAGTTTTGTTTGTTAAAAAAAATGGATTGTCAATGTAAAGAGAGTATAATAACATATCTTGTACATTGTGGTTGAAACAAGTCTTGCGCAAATCTGCATGTGCCCATTTTAAAGACTGTACATTTACCAAATAGTAAGTTATATTTACAAAACAGGCTGCCACTGAAATTACTTTATAGTATTGATTTTGCCCCAATATCTCAACAAATTTAATGAATATGTAAGTTTTAAATATGCAACACTGTTATAGCATGAGCATCATCATCAACAAGAAAGTTTGTTATGATCCCTCTCCCCAGGCTGCTGTGGAACTATGGTACAATCATCCTAAGTCTTGCCATCAATATCATCATGTTGGTCACGTGGGACGCTAAAGCCTCACTGGAGGACTGTGATGGGGACCTGCTTGCCAACAGCTTTGGCAACGCCTCAAATGTTTGCCCTCGGCTTTATGAGTAAGTCGTCTTGACAAATAAAGAACCATTAAGGGGGGGGGGGGAGAGAAAGGCGGTGAGGGTAGACTACAACGTCTCTCTCTTTCCATCTATCTCCCTCTTCCTCTCTATAACGCCTTACCCTTAATGATTCGGCTAGGATCCTGTCTGTCTGAGGTCCTGCAACTTCTCTGCTCCCAAGCACTGGGATCTTAGGCGTAGACTACTGTATTTCAGTAAGTACATTTTGCAACACCCGGAATGATGTCGTTGCAAAAAGCATTTCGATTTATTAACCTCAGCTTAAAAGATTCCAATTGGTATCAAAACCTTACACTACAAATCTGGAATGGTCCATTGAACAACTTTCTGCTCTTTTCATGAAACCTCAGGACATTATTTCAGTGCACTCTGTCATCCTTGTCATATTGGCCTACAGGAAAGGACAAAATTTAAAGTTTACTCAAGCTCACTTCCAAAATTTTAGACAGATATTTAACTTTCTGTGTTTTAGTTTTAAAGAGATTGTTACTTTTCTATGTTTCAGTTTCAAAGAGGTGACAATTTTTCTGTTTGTGTTTCAGTTTCTAACAGATACGAATTTTTCCGTGTTTGTGTTTCAGTTCTGTCCCGAGTATCCAGAGAATGACCCTAGAGGAGTACAAGATAACATTGTGGGTGCTGGGCGGTGTGCACAACTTGTTCTCACTCTTTGTACTCATCAGCTACTTCCTCTCCTACCACCCGCGACTGCCGAACTTGAGAGATATCAAGTCATGGCTCATGTGAGTATGAGTTTTCTTACTTCTTTTTTCTTATCAGCACACTTGTAACAGGAATGAGCACTATTTCTTTTGCTGCCCCACAGAAAAACGTCTCTTAAATGACCGAACAGTGTTGCAGGGAACGTAAAACTGGTAACCAGACTAATAGAAAAAACTTCTTTTTGTGTAAGATCAAATAAGGAAACACATGGTTTCTGCGAGGCGGCGCCTGGAAAGAACTTGTTGCTTAGTTGTAGCTATTCTGTGGTGTTCTGATTTAATATGCCTAAAGCGTGATAGGATGTCTTTGTATTACTTATCCAATGACCTGCATGACTACCTAGAAGCATGTTTCAAATTCTAATATTTTTGCCAACAATGTAGCCTATACAAGTAAAATTAAAGCGTGAGAATATTTATGTATCTAGAAGATAGTCTGTTTTTTACTGTGTCAAAGTATAGTTTCACTTCTTGATTTATGGAAGATGTAGAAAATTTGAAACAAATCCATATTAGTCATGTGTTTTCACATTGTGTTTTGACTTCTTTAGTAGGCAGTATTGAATTTGACTGTGTAGCTAATTCTGAGAATTCAAAATTTGTACATACAGGGAGCTCTGTGGAAAGAAGCATTCAGACGATGACCCTGATGATACCAAAGAAGTGGAACCACCTTCCAAACTAAACACTCGCTTCTTTAGCTTCACCACCTTCTACTATTTGGTTAGTAAGCTCGAGTTAGAATTAATCTCCTTGTGATAATATGAATAGCATACCTGCCAACACTCCCAGAAAATCAGGAATTTTCCTGGATTTCGATAACAATCCCGGATTCCTGGATTAGAGGTCAAGATCCCTGATATACATGGAGTACAATTCGGAAAAAATAAAATCATGAAAGTAACAAATTGGACAGTTTTAGCCATCTATCATTGTACCAAAGCCTTCAGTACAAGTAAAAGTAAAAGTGCGTCTGTGATGTAATGTCAATCTATGGGTGTGAATGGCATATTCTTGCTTTTTTATATAGAAATAGATTTGTGTGATGAAGGTGAAAATCGCAAATATGAACTCACACAATGTGAAAACATTATAAAAGTTATTGATAGAAATATCCCCGATTTTGATAAAAAAAATCTCTGATTTTGTCAATGGTTATCCTTGAAAGTCATGTGTGTACATGTTGGCAGGTATGTGAATAGGCCTATTATTCAAGTCTCAATCTCATTTTAATGGGG
>JAUKPP010135195.1:0-15101 GCA_032273245.1 Phyllaplysia taylori
AAAACGATATACATACATATCGTGTAATCTGCTTCATTTGTCGCCTACGCTGGGTCCCCTCAGGATGCCCTGAGGGGTCCTCTTCTTATTCATGTTTTTTATGGGCAGCCCAGTCTCTCATATGAAGGTTGGTGTTCAGAAAGGCCCTAGGGATTTGTAAAACTTTAGAGGCCCCTTGACTAGGGTTCCTCCTAAGTGCTTCAAGTGTCTTTCAAGGGGCTAACACAACTAGAAAAAGCTGGCATCTCATAAAAAAGTATCTAAAATTTAACCAGCTTCATGCATCTTGATGGGTATGAAATCTAATATTTGAAATTCTGCAGGTGTATTGTATTGCCTGCTGTGTCATATGTGTCACTTCCTACCTCTTTTAAACCTATTAACATTTTATGGGACATAGATAGATAATGCATAATATTATCTGCTAAGGGTAGCTCATGCTATATTTTTTTTTGTTTTTTAAAATATATTTCCTTTTATTTCAGTGAGCTGAGGAAACTAATCATCCCAGAAATTCACGAGCTTGTTCACCAGCAGCGACTTAACTATCTGATGGCGGGCACACGGTTTGCAAAGTACACCAAAGATGGGAAGTGCAAAGGTAAGTTGGGACACAAATGACCTGATGTTAACTTTTTTAGCAGGAAAACTTTCAGTAAAATGAAGTTTGGCGTTCCATTGTGGAATACACACTGGTTCTAATGAAATGTGTGGCTCAGTTGTGAAAGCCACTGAACTTAGACAAAGATTTTTACCTGAGCAGTGTCTCAGAAAGTAGCTCCACATCACTTTTTGAGTGTTTTGCTTTTAACTGAACAAGAGTAAGCATACTAATTTATTTTCCAGGAACTTTTGAAATTCGCAAGCGGATATTTTTCCACCTTGCCAAAGAAATTTTATGGTATAGACACTGTGTGAAAATGTTGTGACGCTTGGAAAAAATATTCTTTTACACTATCATGTTTTGATGATTAGTTCCTATGGTATATTTATTTACTTGTGATGGGAGTCAGAAAAAAAAACCTCAGAGAGAAATTGAGTAATTTGGCAGTTATCAATCGAAACACTGCATGTAATATTTTGATTGAAATTTTCAAGAATTTTGTGACATGTGTTTGGGTTCAATGTACATAAGACTTGTTCAAGGACAATGTTTCCATCAGAGCTGACAATAGACTCTTAAACCACATACTGACTTTGTGTATCTGTAACTCCATTGTCATTCCTGTGACTTCTCCTTGGTTTGCCTTTCAAGCGACACAAATTATTCCGGATATATAGAGGTACTCCTATTTTGGTAACAGGATGCACATTGCATGAAAGAAATAATCCCAGACTGATTTGAAGAATGACAAGGGAAATATTTATTTCATATTACATTATGAAGAAACTTGGGGCTTTGATTAATATGGAAAAAAATTGGGGCTTTGAATTTTTTGAAGAAATTTGGGGCTTTAATTAGTATGAAGAAATTTGGGGCCTCGAACAATATGAAGAAATTTGAGGCTTTGTTTAGCATGAAGAAATTTGGGGCTTCGAATAATATGAAGAAATTTGGGGGTATTTCTGTCGACTACTTACAGCACAGTGAGTGAAACTACCTCTTTTTACAATGCTGTTATTGTTTTGTTTGTTTTTTCTTTCTGCAGACAAATTCTGGTACTGGCGTTTGTCTCACAATCACAAAGCTCTTCATTACGGAGATTGTGGGGAATCACAGACTCCAACTCTTGAGCAGCTGCCAAATAAATGTAAGATCTTCTTGTGAAATAAAATATAAAGAGATTGGCATCTTTGACATACAATGTGATACAGTCAAACTTGCTCAAATGACCGCCTGTACAAAGTGACCACCTGCATAAACAACCAGTTGTCATTTACTATCAAGTTGCATTTTTCTTATACATTACCCCTCTTCAAGATGACCATCTTTCTAAAATGACTGCTTTTCTTCTTGATAATGAGTGGTCATCTTGGACAAGTTTGACTGTATTCCTTAATTTCAAGATATTTTTAAAACTCTATGGCAAAAAGCCTCTATTTTTCTTTAGTATTTGATTTATGTTCTCCCTGTGGATGTAGAAACTTTGGGGTCAATTTTTTGTCACAGAATTATTCCTGTAAAGATGTACTTGACCCGGAAATTTTTTATATATTGAAATTAGTGATATAATGCTATTGCCCTGTATCACAGTTTTGTTAGCAAATATGCCTTTTGAGAAAGATTTTGTGTTGCATCTCATCAATGCAGTTTACTGTCCAAATATAATTCATTTCCCTAGTTTTGAGTTATAAACAGATAGATATTGGAAGGCAGTACGGACAATTTGCACCTGCGGATAGAGTGATGAGGGAAAAATGATAGCTTGGTTTGGTTATAGGTACTAAAAATTAAAATGGATAATGCTATTTTTGTTCAAATTCGATAGCAGTTTCAAATGGAGCAAGTTTGAACTCAGGTTACGGTAAATTTGTTTTGCTCTTCGGTCAAATCAGGTGTATTATCATGTCTTAAGTTATTGACATGTGTGAAAAAATAAAGAAATGCACATGTTGAACAGACAACTCTTGTTGTTTCTTATACTTTTTAAAAATACCTCCCTTGAAAAGTTTGTTAATTTAGGTTTATGTTTTAGGGCTGCTTCAATTGTTAAACTACTTATTTTACAAATGTGAAGTTCATCCACCTTAATTTCAATTAACAAAATAAAAGGATGCATCAATCTTTTATAGTGTCCCCCTTGAAAAGTTTGTTGATTTAGATTTATATGTTTTAGAACAGCTTCATTTGATAAATTACATCTTACAAATCAGAGGTTCATCAACCTTAGTTTGTTTGTTTGTTTGTTTGGGGTTTTACGGCTCCATCGACTCTGTAAGGTCATTTTGGCGCCGAGGTTAATTTCTTTTTATCAACAAAATAAACAAATGCATCAATCTTTTATCCTCGCAGTGCCCTTAGCAGACATCCAGAAGCTTGTGACGGGCAAAGAATGTCCACACGTCAATGTCAAAGACAGGGGGCGCAGAGCTGTAAGTTTCACATTTTGCCTTTTAAAAACATTATCCTCAATGAGAAGTCCGTGTGTTGACACCATAGGCAGTAGTAGTAGTAGGAAGGAGTGGGTTATTTATAGAGGCGCCAGCCTCAGCTGTTTTAGCGAAACATAAGCATAGGCCTGGCACATTGTTGGCTGGGGTCTTCTTTGATATGGGGTTGTTGTTTTTTGTGCTTGTTTTATTTTTTTTATATTTTTTTTCATGGGTAGTAGACGAGAGAAACTATCATCTTGATTTCAGATCTGCTTTCTGCTACAGTGTTACAATTTCCTGGTTTTACTCACTCACAATCCACATGGAATATGATCTTTATTTGTTTGTCATTCTTGGTCAATAATTTGAGCCTCCCTTTAATTTTTTTTTTTACCCTTTACCACACTTTCTGTCCAGTTATTGGCAAAACAGCCATGTTATTTTAAGAGGGGCTGTGAATTTGGAATGTATTTGAAGAGATAAACTTTTTAAATGAAATTTCCCCCATGGTTGTTCATTTATTGATATTGTGTCCAAAAGAAGGAGAACAGTAGTTTAAATTACTAAGCTTAACAGAATTCAAAACGTATTCCGGTATTATACCTACTTTTACTGAGTGATGGTAGGCAAAAATCATTCAATGACGCTAAGGAGAGAAAATTTGAGATGCTATAGATTCTGTTTTGTGTGTACCTTGTTTCAGGTGACGTCATTCAAAGTGGCATTCTGCTTAAAACCTGAAACTGAGACTGACCCATTCTGTTTCCTCGCAAGTTCAGACAATGAATTTGACCTGTGGACGGATGGGCTAAACTATTTACTCGGGAATGAGGTAATCTTTTCCTAATGTCCACCTTTGAAGAGTTTTTTGACAGTGCGCTATATATCTATTTGTGTCAAGATGTGTGCTTTTCAGCCTTAGAGCACAATGAATTTTATATAGAAAAAAAGTATTTTTTAAATTGATTTGTATCATGGGTTCAAGTGCAGTTTTGTTGAATGATGCCTCAGTTTTGAACACAGAAAGGACATCAACTCAAAACCTAGCACTTTTTTCATATCATGTTTTGTCACAAAAATTTAATATTTTCTTTATGGGTCTGATACAAGTTTAGTTACAGTATGTCTTTAATAATTTTTTCTAACACAAAAGTGAAGAGCTAGTCTCCTGCACCCATTGGTATCAGTGTAACCTTGAACCAACCCCATAGGCAGGGTGGTTTTTGTATTCTTTTTATCAGGGCTCGCATAATAGTTTGACATTTTCTGCATTTTTGCCTCCTTTATTTCAATTTAGTGTTCCTATCATGAAAACTAAATGAATGTCTTCCGGGTGCAATGTGGAAGAGCCTAACCATGCCACTACTGATCTTAGTCAATAACATCAGCATAAAAGATAAGATAAGATCATATAAGATATCCTTTTTTGTTCCAGAGGGAAATTTGTTGTCACGGGTTTACATCAGACAAGCTGATAGTTGTGATTTCAGTGCTTTTTTAACTTTAGCATTGAATTTGGCTCCGTTATATAATCCTGAGATTTATTTCCTCGACAGATGACCAGTGCACAAGTCCAAAAAGATGAAGACATCCTTCTTTCTATGGAAATCAAGATGAGAATGTTAGACACAGAGGGTGTGGCCATCCCATCGGAAGCCCCGCCCATTCCTCCTCCACCTGTCAATTACAACTTTGCTTACCTCAACTTATGACGTCTGATATCTGGAGGTCGGATTAAAGATATCGTGCCATGAGGAATATATCTTTCCTTGGGGATTGGAAGGAATCAGCGGGGGCCTTCAAATCTTGTGTTCAGGATCCTTTGGTTGAGTGTATATACGCAGAAAACATGGAAAGTCGGATTGTGTCGTATAATTCTAAGGCATTCATGTTTCTGTGTATGAAAGTGGATCTGTTTGTGTGCTGAAACTCCCCTGTGCCAAAAGAAAGCTGAAAATAGATAAAGGTATAATATTAGAATAGCACATTATCAAAATGTTCGCTTGATATAGAACACCTTTCCCATTCAAGCTTTGATGATAATTATTTTATTGTTTCCTTTGTTCATGTGGAAAGGCACCATTGCAAATATTTCAATGTAACAGGGTTTATTATCTTCCATCCATGCTTATGAGGCCTTTTGAAAATATCTGTCATGATTGATGACTGAAGCTAAAATCATTTGCATGCTCTTTCCTTTGGGAGAGGTTGTTGGTTCTTTTTCCAGCCTTATTTTGTATTTTTATCTCAACATTGATAAAAATCACTGATTATGTTCATCCCATTACTCGAAAGTAGAGATCACAATATTTTGCAGTACTCGCAATGCCAAATGACTTTTGATATTGCAGGTGGAAAAGTAATTGTGGACAGTTTACTCTGTGGATATTGCATTTTACTTGTCTGAAACTTTGATATATTCAAGACGACTGCTTTTTTTTAATCAGTATTCTGCAGTCGGATTTATGTTTTAGTTAGTGACAACTCCCAACTCTTTTCTAGGAAAATCTTTTGTGTCACTACAAGGTTCAACAGATGAAAACTTGCTTACTTTATTTTTCTGATTCATGACTGCTTATTCATCAACCAATAACGGAAAATGAAAATGATACAATGTTCAAACAGCATAACTCAGTTTGCTTGTAAGTAGTTTCTATAATGGTTGTAAAGCGCATAGAGCCAGTAATTGGGATATGCGCTATATAAATGCAATCCATTATTATGTTGGAAAACAAAAAAAATGGGAATAACACATGATCAGAGGTGGTAAATATGTGCACTTTCCATGTTGCACAAACCAGAGTGTTGTACTAGAAAGTATTTTACTAATCATAATTCGCTGTGTGTTGAAGGATGTGTACAAATGCAAGGAACATAACCTGTGTTCATGAGAGCTTGCAGCTATGTTCAGTACATGAGATCTAACCCAGCAAACCGGTGCTGTGGTGTAATGGTTAGGCTCTTCGCCTTGCATGCGGATGACCCCGGTTCGATCCCCAATCGCGCACGATCTGGTTTTTTTCTGCTTGGATTTTTTCCCTTTCAGCCCGGGTTGGCCCTGACAGGCAGGGTCGAAGTAGCCCGTATCTTAAATGACCTTACAGTGTTGCAGGGGACGTAAAACTGGTAACCAAACCTAACCCAGCAAGAGACAAAGTGAGCAGGCAGAGAAAATATTGCAGAATGGTTAACGAAGGCCACCTACCCCACTTGACCCATGTATGACTGATACACCATTGATCATACACAACCATGCATATTTTCATGTGTGCTCAGACACATGCCCGCATGGTTTGGAAATGGAAGAGATAAATGTATTGGAAGTCATTTAATAAGAGTGTACTGCTGAAGAAATGTGCAGTAGTCTGTCTTGCCCACAATTTGCAAGCAAATCTATGCAAATCTTTTACAAAATCAAATGGATTTCATCATATATTATTTGTAGTTGCAGTCAGATCATTTACAAAATACTTTGTCCATCATCATTTAAAAACTTACTTTTGAGTATTGGCTAAGCATACTTTACACTCTTTACCATTTTGATACATGATGCAAGTTTTTATATCAGCATATACCTCTTGTCCCAGTGTATTCCCTTGTGTCAGCCAAGATCATGCTTCATTAATGGATTGCTTGACTATATATATCGAGTTTCAACCAGCCAGCACCGCATGCCTCTTCTGCTGGGATGTATTTTCCTCAATCGGCCCAGGTTAGCCCGACAGGCAGGTCCCAATAGCCCACCTTTTTTAATTTAACTGACCTTACGGTGTTGCAAGAGGCAGGAAACCCCAAACCAATAACCAGCAACATGTGCTTCCAAAAGAGATCTGACCTCACGACTGATAAGAACGAGCAGACTTCCCTTGAGTGCTGGGGGCTGTGTCCATTTGCTGACTTCAGACTGATAAGAACGAACCGACTTCCCTTGAGTGCTGGGGGCTGTGTCCATTTGCTGACTTCAGACTGATAAGAACGAGCAGACTTCCCTTGAGTGCTGGGGGCTGTGTGCATTTGCTGACTTCAGACGGATAAGAACGAGCAGACTTCCCTTGAGTGCTGGGGGCTGTGTCCATTTGCTGACTTCAGACTGATAAGAATGAGCAGACTTCCCTTGAGTGCTGGGGGCTGTGTCCATTTGCTGACTTCAGCTGGGCGGTGAAATTAAACCTGATTTGTCAAGTGATCTATTATACGATGCATGGTTTTTTTATTGTTTTTTTAAACTGTAAGCCCGAGTGTCTTCCACGGCAAGCTATTTCTCATCTTATCTCATCCTTCTACCATGACTTTTCCATCATACAGTGAATGAATGATACACCAGTTGCTGCCTTCCACCATTTTGTAACATGTCGTCTTCTTCGGCTCTGGTAATTTATGTTGAAGTTGATGCTGTTGAAACAAAGTGTGTTGACTAAATTATTAAGATTTACGTGTCTGAATGCTCTCTTGCTGATGACTTTCTCAGGTGCTTACATGTGTAAGGGAGAGTACTTAATTTAGATCATTTGTAAGGGATGTGTTGTAAGAATTAGTCGGATTTTGTGAATATGAAGTGATGTTGTATGAAAAAGTCGTTTTTATTTATCCCCATGGGGAAATTAATTTTGCAATGGTGTACAAACACATTCATATTCATGCAAGCGTTAATGCATACATGTAATGACAAATATGGACATAGGTAACGTCATTCATGCAAATTATGCATATACACACCATTGCCGGTCGCTACTATGCAGCGCCCAAGAACATAGTAATAGTAGCAATATTACAATCATAGTAAACTATACTCATTGCAGGACTCTTGGGATACAATTGACTACAATATGAGTAGATATTACCCTCAAGCAGACTCAATGTGGACACAAGAGGTCACGCCTCTTACTCTTTGACTTTGTTGGTGTCATAGTCATAGCTAAAGTGTTATAATCAGTGTTTTCCATCTTTCTCGTACTTTTTTTTTGTCTTTTAATGTAAAGATGGCATAGTATAGACTTAACCACTGAAGTGACCTCATGGAGTGGAAACTGCACGAAAAGCTCATAGAATTTATGAAGATGTACTTTCATTGTAACCTGCTTTGTGGCACTTGATTGACCTTACAGTGTAAAGCCGTACCAAACTATTGGAGATTGAAAAGCACCGTTATACACTTCAATGTCCGTTCAACAACTGAAGTAGCCAGCACAATTTTCAATGTATAAAATTGTGATGTTTTGTCCGACTAGATTGTAGAATCTTTGTGTTTTTGCCATTGTTGTACTGGCTGATGGATGGTACAGTATACAGAACAGAGGAAAATATATGAAAGAAAGAAAAAGGTCTCCTGATAAAGCATGCTGTTGTAATTCACTATACTCGTAGAAGAACGTACTTTAGAAAATAGTTTTTGACTTGCACTTTATTAATTCATACACCCGGCACTTTTTTCACCTTACTATAAATGTTTAAGTGACATAATGCTCCACAAATTTCATGCAATCTTGGTTCAATATCATCAATACCTTGATAGAAGTGCAGTGATTATCTTGCTCAGATTTTCTTAATTTAAAGTCTCACAAATGCGGTTAAGCTTATAACAGAGGGTGCAAAAATTCTCCCTATGAGATCATGTTTCAATCCTTTTTTAAACAAAATCTTTTGAAAAATGTGAAGACTCTCTTTTATTCTGGGAAGAAATTTACACTATGAACTTTTTAAGCACAGTTGCTAGTTGCTCTTGAAGACACATGCCTGACCCATACCTGAAGTGTACAAATCCTCCGTGTTGAATGGCTGTTTAATGAATTATTAGTAATTTTCATTAGTGAGAACTGAGACACTTTGTTTATAGGCCTTGACCGTGGAGACATGTTTTTACTTCTTCCAAATTATCTATATGTCGAATGTCTGCATCTTGAAGAAGTATATGCTCTATTTTATTACATTGTGGAATTCAAAATATGTGTTTGTGAATTCTTTTTGTTATAGATGTGTACATGTTCTGATCTTGATGTGAAAAGTTCACAGGAATTTAGAAATTTTAATGTGTTTGAAGTACATATATGTAGAGTTGAAGCATTACCAAAGGGACCAAGTTAAGCTCATTAATAATACAGCTGCACAGAAGATGAACATTTGCAGATGGATCAGTTTTGTTTGACATTTGTATAGTAGATCTATATAAAATTGCTTGAAGATAAGACTAGATTATTTTGAACAGAAATGGTACTTTGATGTATGAGGATGTTTCTGTTTTCTCTTTTCACTCTTCATATGTGTGAAATATTGTGATTGAAGTGTTTGATGATTGATGTTGAACATAGTTTGTATTACATTTCTTCATTGGAGAGATCACATTCATTCCTGCAGAGGTCTGAGGTATAGTCTAGTCTCCAGAATTTGTCACAAAAACTTTGTAAAATTTTATGTTCTTTGTGTGAAAGAGATTTATCCTGAAGTATTGCCTCTCCATTTACTTATGCCCATGTACAAAGATGTGAAGTGAAATGAATTTGGTTATGGTGTTTGAATGGGATAGTAATGGCTGGTTCCAAGAGAAGGTACTCGATATTTCTAGTAAACTTGTGGCTACTTGTCACCATAGAGGTTTTTATTAATTATAGAGTGATAGCATAGGCGTAAAGGCATGCTTTAGAGAAGCCATCTTAAGGTCAGGCAAATCTCATTATGGGATATAGTTTGAAGAAAAGCAGGAGAGTTCCTCTTCATTATCACGATTATTTCTAACCTCTATATGAACTGCTTAATCTCAAAACGCATTTATGCGCTCAAGGGAAACTGAGAAAACTGCAATTTACTGTGTATAATGTAGTGAAGGAAAAATCTATGTTAATGTTATAAGTTTAAAGTGCTTTGTGGTTTTTTTTTCAGAGCCAAGTGGTTCTTATAGTTAGTTATTAAAAGTTCATTAATTGAATCCTAAATTTTTTGTGCATTGAATGGGTTTTGTGATGAAATTCTTTATACGGACCTATGCTTTTGCCACAAGTTGATGCCCCCTATTGAACGCTCTATCGGGCATGCTAGGTGGTGGCCATGTTTTACAAGAGGGTAGAGTATCCCCCAGCCTAAGTAATCACTCTATTTTTAGTTATACCTTTATGGTTTAAGCCGTAGGACTTCTGAGCGTTGTTGCTGAAATGAGGTTGAATGTATGGAATATAGGAACAACTTGTATTTTGTTCCACTTTGTATAGAAAATTTTGACAATAATTGTGTTTCCTTCGGAACAAGATGAGTGAATGTGAATTCCTATTTAGTTTGTAAATGCAGTTGTCGCCATGTATTATTGTTACTATTTCGAAAATTTCTAAGGAAGTTGAAATAGTTTGATGTTTGATTATGCTTCCACCAAAACCAACTCTTGAGCTTTAGACAATGGGTACCATGAGCAAAGTGATTTATTCATACACAGCGGCCTTTTTATAAAGGCAAGAAATACAAATATTTGAATATGATGGCAATTTTTATCTCTCTCTTCAATCAACCCTTTTTACAAAATTTCCTGACATGTTGCGATTCTCGTGTTTTGTATCAATGGCATCAGCGTCGCAAGTCTTGGTATCCTCATCCTTATATCTATCTTTTGGTAATAATGGTGGCAATTGTCTCTCATCACTTGAACTTTTCCAATGACACACATCCATTTTGCAGTTTATGAGTTCTATCGAGAATTTGCTAGCCTTTGTGTGCTTTCAGGTATCGTATGTGTTGTTTCCTGAAAGGTTTGTTTTTTGTATTTAAGTATGGAAACTGTAGTAGTAAGGAGTGGTATGGAAACTGAAGACCTTAGATAAAACCCCTCTAGGGGTAACAATATTACATTCAGATTTGGACGTTTTCTTGCCGCCGAAATGACCTTATAGCGTTGATGGAGTCGTAAAACCCCAAACAAACAAACAATTACCTGGGGTTCAAATCTCATTGGTGAGAACTTTGTTGGATCCAGCCGGTGATCCGCCAGAATATTTAAAAAAGTTTTCAAGAGAGAGTGATGAGTGTATACATGAAAAAGATGGTTGATAGGAGATCAATATATAGAGAGATACATGCATGTGAATGCCAGGTTTCAAACTTGTACTTCTAATGTTTTACCATGTGCAGATGGAAACGTTTTTGTGTGTACCTGGTAGAATGATGAAACCATTGGCTCGCTTTGTCGAGAGATATCTGGATGTTTTTTTGTGACCATTTCTTGACGTGATACAAAAATGGTACATATTGTGAGCGCTCAAGTACATTCCAGGGAGTTTGGTGTTGAAATTTTCAGGATGAACAGGAGCAGTGGTTGGTCTTAGAAAGACAATATTTTTTCCTCTTGTATTTGTGGTAGGGATTTTGAAATTATATACTTGATTTACTAGTTTATTTAATTCATCTTCAAGTCTGGTGTTGATTTTTATTTGTTCCTGAGTTTTGGCATTACAGGTCCAGGGGAAGTATTTTTCAGTCATTATGATCTAATGCTTCTGATGGGGACATTTATGTCACTTTCTTCATCCATAGTAACTTTTTAGCAGTTATCAGTGTGTTTGCTTTCTATGTGGCCAACTTTGGTTTGAGTACCGGTTGGATTGTGTTCTTTAACATGGGCTACTTGGGGACTTTTCAGAATTTGTCACTCTTTTGTGTTGAGCAAATCCAAAAAACAAACCTCTTTGTGGTCTCCCTATACAGTTGACTCTACATGTGTTGAACTTGCTTGAGTCGATATTCTGTAGAGTTACTAATTTTTTGGCCCTAGCCTCTCCTCTTCTTTGCATTTATAAAAAGGTTAAATTGGGCTGGGATGATTTGATATTTTTTCTTGGTCATTGGCTGTACCTGTTCATTTTTAAATGGACAGCCCAGTCTCTTTCTTGTGTGAAGAATTAACTCTGACTGACTCTCATGATGGTAAGATGAGTTTTTTTTTTAGATTTTATTTTATGTTCTGTGTTATATACAGCCACTGCTCCTGAAATGTTATGTCATCATGGTCTCTGTAATTCCATTTCTACTCACACCCTATTTTAGAGGTTAAGCTCAATGGTGATATTTTAAGAAAATGACGTGTGATCACTTTTTTATTGTACCCAGGTCAAATGAGTCATCAACAATAAAAATGCAAAGGTTTTCATAATTTTACTAGCTTCTAAATTAGTGCTTTGTTAACAACGTGCTAAACTAAATTAATTTTCACAGCTATCCTTTGTTTGGGGTTCTATAGACTCTTTTGCATTTTACACAACTAATATTCCATAATCACTTGCTTAGATTTTTTCCCCTACTAATTCAGCATAAGGCACTGTGCTTTCTGCTTTGGTTTTCAGAAATATTGTTCAGCATTGCTTTGAATGCTTGAAGAACACAGCTTTGATTTTGTTGGTACTAAACCTTTCGGTTCTTAAGATGTTCCTACTGTGAAGTAAATTCCAGTCACATGTTTTTTTAGTTGAGTGGAGTGATAGAAGGTAGTGAGTTACATGCCTGCCTTTCTTTTCTGGCAATACACGATTTTTAGAGAAATGAAGAAAAACTCTTACATAGGACCCATATTGTGCTGATTTACCTCAGACACACCCATGCTTTTCCTTTAACTTGTAATAGTCGATAGGACTTTGTTTTTTTTTATGTGGCTGAGATTGTGAGATAGAATAAATGGTAAAAGGACAGTGATGACTGCTTTTAAACTTGCAATTAGATAATTTCACTTCACTCTGACATAATAAAATGTAGGACAATCTTGAGCGATTAACAAAACATATTATATTGTGGCCACGATTCAGACTCTTTCGTGCAGTATTTGCTCACTTGGGGATTGTGTGTTGTGTGTAAGCTCTACCCTTATGAATGATCTTTGTGTGTTTTCTTGTAACTATCAGCTCTTTGAATGTTTCTAGCAAGTTCTTTTTGTTGGAATTGTTAGTACTTGATATATGGCTTTTGTAATTTTTTGAGGCTTGTCCCACTTGAAACGTTCGCTTTTCTTGCCTCAACTCACCATTTTGGGCTATGGGAATTGTGCGCAAAGTATAGAGCAAGTAACTTTCTAGCTGTAGTATAATCCGAGGTCAAAAGTGCTTAATGATATTCTTAATCTTAGACATTATTTCCGGTTCAGTCATTCACCTTCATGCACATCCTTTTTCACTTATGGCTATGTTTCCAAAAGAAATCAGATAAGTAGTAAAAAACAATTTCACGAGCTTGTGAGTCTGTGGCATTTACAAGTATTGACTATTACTTTGTGTATAGATTGTGTAAATTACCTGTGCGTGTATAGGCTCTAATCTATTTGCATGATAAGCAAATCTTACTTACTACTTGTACATATGCTTGGTTTCTCTACTTGTTCTATTTGGAACTTACTCACCAAACACGTATTTCCTCCAAGTTATTTCCTCTTTCACAAAATTCTTCCAGTGTTCCCATTTCTCATAGCTGATGTGTAAAGGCGTATATTTGCGTGTGCCTTGCAGTTTGGAAGCATTGGTATTTGATGTCGATGTTTCAGTTACCTTAATTCTGCATTGCCTTTTCGGTGACCGTGCTGAAAAATCCTTTTCTTATTCATTATGTTTCACCTATCTTGGACTGTGCCATTTATGTTTGCTAATATTGCTATCCACCTTTGTGAGAAAGGATGCTGCTGCCCAGTTGAGCCACCAAGTTTTTTTTTCTGTCCTTTGATGCGTAAATGTCATTGGCTTATTAGTTTTGTAAAGGGGGACACAAAGGGTAAGGGGGAGGGAGGGGGGGGGGGGGGAATTGGTGGAAGTTCTGATGCGGTTTGCTTTTAAAAAAAAAGATCTTTCTAAGTGTCCTTATTGTCTGAATTTATTCCTTTGCGCTGTAATGACCTTACAATATTGATAGTGCTGTAAAACCTCAACAAAACAAACAGAAGTGGGCCCTTTTTCAATTTAAACCTTAAAAATGAAAACATCCTGAAATTTGTTCCAATTTTTTTATCATAAGATTGAGAGGATTTTTCCCCTCAAGAGTTATGCCCATTCTTGTTATATAATTTTTTTTATGATAGCCGTGTTAGTTTTGATTGAATAGATCATGACAGTTAAGTATCCTACATAGCCCTCTTTTTCTCTAACTCCAGTGAACATCAACACTGTTCTTGCACTTGTTACTATTATGGAAACATTAATCAATCACCACCATCTAATCGGTAACAGATCTGTGCAAACTGCTGAAAAAGAAAGTAGTCATCTGATGAGGGTTTGACTTTTTGTAGAACTGGATCAGGGATAATTTGTTTTTCGTGTTTGCACCG
The DNA here is from genome assembly GCA_032273245.1 of Phyllaplysia taylori. Lineage (NCBI taxonomy): Eukaryota > Metazoa > Mollusca > Gastropoda > Aplysiida > Aplysiidae > Phyllaplysia > Phyllaplysia taylori. The sequence goes on from JAUKPP010135195.1 coordinate 14,306, forward strand.
GCAATGCAAAATTAAACAACTCTGGGAGCTCTTTCCTCAGTTTAATCTAGTCACCACATGTGTACCGTTGGCACTCCTATACATGTAAAAGTATTGAGAGAGATTTTCAGCAAGCCAAAGGACTAATAATCGTTTGGGGGTATAATGCTGGTTACGCACATCAATATTTACTGAAGGACAGAAGTTACTACACTTTGATCATAGCCTTGCACTTTGGTGGAGTGCAATGCATGTTTGGATTTAAAGAGCTGTTACCACAGTGTTGGCTCGTGTGATCGATTGCATCTGACTTTTAAGCTGAGGCTGCCAATATTTGTTTTTATACTGGTAATGAAAGCTGATACAGTCAGATACAAGCAGTTTCAGTCGTGCGAGTATTACTACACCAAATTACATTTCTTCCACGCCCTCAACAATTGTCTAGATGGGGTCGAAAAAACAACAATTAATGCCTTGTATAATTTATATATTGCAATTATAATGTTAGCATGATCTACTTTTGCTGCTGCAACAACCCACAATTTTGTTTAAGTATTTTGTTTCCACTATCTCCACTAGCTTGCTCCTCAATCCTATTTGTGTGTTTCTGCTCGTTTGCAAGATTTATGGATAATGCATTGTTTATGTCTATGCATGCTTCACAACAATTACATCAAACGTGAGAAAGTAATTTGTACTTAGATGTCTTTATAGTTACCTTATTTCACTTGGATTTTAATTGTACAGTCCAACCTGCCTTTACGGAAACCTCTCTAAAACGGAAACCTCTCTTAACGGAATCTTCCCGCTCCCCCCT
>JAUKPP010135306.1:0-15100 GCA_032273245.1 Phyllaplysia taylori
ATGTTTTGTATTGGATTTAATAATAATGATAATAATGGTATTTGTATAGCGCCTTCCCTTAAAAGTTTTCAAGCTCAAGGCGCTTCACAGAAGAGTAAAATATAGACTTAAATGACATCGACAATTGTAGAATTACCAAATAATTTCTTCTAAAGATCAAATGTCACAATCACTAAACCTCATACATGATACAAATCAATCACGCTCTAAAAAATCATGCTCAGTAGAAATAGATTATTGGGGCAGGGGAGGGAGTGAGGCAGGCATCCCAAGTCAGCCAATCGTCATCTCGAGCACTAAAGGCTGAGTCGGGACCCCTGACCTCCCAGTGAGATTTAAGCATACAAATCAATCACACTTTAAATACAATTCATGTTCAGTTTGTTGCAAAATACATGTACGCTCATTGGAAATACCAACATAAGGGCTATCAGAGGTCCTTGGCAGTAGATCCAAACTGTCTAGGACAATTACTCATGTCGAGGAGAAAGTATAGTTAGTATAGAAATTAGACAAGTCTGAAATATCGAGCATGACTGAAAAAGCAATAGGGTTGTCTACGGGAAATGGTCGCTTGTGTGGGTTGTCATTTTGCACAGATAGAGGCTTTAAAAATTCGGCTGTACTTCCTATCTATCTTAGTGAACGTCTGTGCTCAGCGCGCCTATGTTTACTCAATGTACGTCAAGCAAATTTCAATTTGAATTTTGGGCATAAGAACCATTGCCATATTATCCTTGCACATTTTTTAGGCATGTTACAGTCATGCTATTTTTCTTAAAAGAAATGTATTAATTGAACAATAATAGAGGTGCCAACTCAGTTTGTGTTGTTATAGCTTCTTGCCTACTGTCTATGAGACTTCAGGAAAAAACAAACCCCCTCTATAAAGAAAATTTGACATAATTTTTAGATTGATTCCACCAACAAAAGCGAGGAGTCTCGCCATGCTCTGTCACAGATCCAGCCTTTTGTATACCACTGATTGTTAGTTTTTTAAACAAAATAAATAAAAAGGGGGGCTAAACACATATAAAGAAATACAAAGCAAACATTCAAACTAATGTATTTTAGAATACGTGTTCCCGTGCTTACTTCCAGGATTCCACATACCATTATGGGTTAATGATGTCCTCAGTTCCGAGAGGTCAAAGGTAAAGGCAGGACAATCTCGGCACCACGGGCTCCTCTGCCATTCAGGAGAGCTACTGTGAATACATAGCTCGCGGCACACGGCACACGGCACACCAGACTTCAACTGTGTGTCCATCTATTGTGTGTTCCTCTATTGTGTGTCCGTCCATTGTGTGTCGGTCTATTCTGTGTTAGTGACGTGCATACCAAACAGACCAGGTGGAAACCTTGAGCTCTGCGACAAGTCCTCTGCGAGGCAGTTTTTCTTCACTACGAGCGGTAATGTTGTTTTAATTTTGGTTTTGATTTTGGTGTTGCGCCCGTACCAACACCATACGGTCAATTTAAAGACTGGGTACTTCAACCCTGCCTGTGAAGGCCAATCTGAGCTGAGAGAGCTACAACATTCTAGTAGAGACACGGAGATGATCGTCCAGCGTGGGGATTGTACTTTCAGTCCTCTGAATGATAGGCGAAAAGCTTAACCATTTCAGTAATTTCACCATAGTCGCCAGTGGGGCATTGGGAAACAATTAATGAACAAGTACGGACATGGCATAATCGTTGATACATCTTCGTACATTCTTTATTACCTTCGAACGAAGTTTGAACCGAAATGAACACGCTGGGAGGCAAAAGAAGGAAACCCATCAGAAAAAGGAAGATCGTCCATACATGGGATCGAACTCGGGTCTTCCATATGCTGGGCAAAACCCCTAACAATTATATCACAAACGCCTGCACAATGGCCGCTCCTTGGACTCTTCATAGTATCTCATTCTGTGCTTTTTTAACTATGATGTACAGCACTGCAAACGTTCTGCCAGGCCATCTTCATAATAAATTGAAAAGCATTCGCCAACATCGTTTTTTGTTGAATGGAGACAACTTCATCCACGTTGACCAAATCAAAAGCAAATCAAAGTTTGTTCTTTGCACGAAAGAAGAAAGAAAGGAAAGAAAAGAATGTTTTAAAAATTGTGTTTTGAACGGTGTTAGATGCCTGGCAGTCTATGGGCTTGGCTGGGGATTACACTCGTCCAAATTTCCTGTACGAAAAAACAGGTCAAACCATCAAGTTAATTAATTGATTGGTAAGGGTTTTACGGTTCTACCGACTCTATAAGGCCATTTCGGCGCCGACGTCAAGTTATGAATCATGGTAAGTTTCTCATATTCTTGTCTTGGGCAGTTTCAGAAGTTTTAAAACACATGTCCTAGTGATGGGAGGTTCTTTTGTACACACCAAAATATCTTGTAGCAGCAGAAAGCGCATTTCCAGCATTTTTCCTACCCATAAAGTGTTCACAGAATTTGAACCCCTAACCTCCACATTTTGCAGGCAGGCGCTTTACCCAATCGGACAGAAATCCCCCATATTTCGAAAAAAAATATAATAGGCCTATCGTATGATAATAATACATATGATAACAAAATGAATGTCGTGATGAATGTCATTTTGTTGAAGGCATCTCTGCTGCGCCAACGTCTGTGGTGTAAGTGAATAGGCTATTCGTGCACCATGCAGAGGGCAGGTGTTCGATCCCCACTTAATACAAATACCTGTTTCTCTGCTGAAATATTGTATCCTTCTTTGCCATGAGTGGCTCAGACATGCAGATTCAAAGAAGCTCGTCTCTGAAACGTCGTCACAGCGATAGAAAGAGCGTGAGACAGAAACAAAAATACTAAGCCAAAGCAAAGTTGTGGCAATCGGGACGCAGTGTTAGTCCAGATAAATAATTCCATATTTGTATTTTGGAGCGAACTTTGGAGTAAATTCTTATTAACGTTTGTTCACATAAACCAAAGCAACTCTGCTGTATGATAACTGTATGGAGACCAGGTGTGAATCCATGAAAGACCATGAATAAATAGCTGAGATGGATAGTCCTCACAACAATCTCTGCTATGATTTACGAAATAATTTCCTCGCGTTAATTAGTAAGCAGCTAGCACTGAAGATAACGGGATCTGACTATGTGACCTCCAAAGTCTTAGGCGCGACGTGGAGGGTTCCACTCGCACCGTTCTGTCCGCAGAAAGAGGAGGAACTGTAAAAGGCGTTTTCGCGCTTTGGAGACAATCACATCCTCCTTCGTGGGTACTGCAGAAAGAGTAACTGAAAGTAAAATTTAGAAAAGTAACAAATGAACGGTAGAAACACTCTACGGTTATCTCGGAGAGCACTAAACCGTATTATAAGGTGTTTGGACATGCCCTGCAAGGTTTTTTTTTTGTTGTATTGTCTATTTGTCTGTTGTGCTTTACGCTCCGCCACAAATGTTCTCTCAATACTATGAGGGGATGTGAGGGGCTAGACGTTCTTATTATCATACGGTGACCACCTATCACAGCTGTGGCATTTAAGGAAAAGAAAAGTCAAACCTTTTAGGTGACGTTTTGTCGTTCTCTAGTTTCATCGTTAACAAAACGGCCGTCAGAAAGCGTCACCTTTCCCTTGACCAATCTTGATACTATGAGTATAACCCAGCGTCCTTGTATGTATGATTCTTCCATTGAGCTGCTGGCACTCCCAGAGGCCTATTTTGCCTCCAAAAGAAGTGGCGATATCTCCAGTAATTCTTCAGGTAAGCACCGCAGTAACTCTCCACCGACATGGCCCCTACGCTGACACAGCCCAAGTACCGCAATAAACTAATCAACGCTCCCAGATAGCCAGCTATTGTTTCGGGCGTTTTGCGTGCTAATTTTCTCAATTAGCGGAACACAAGCAGCGCATGAGCGAGATTTAATGCCACCAGGGGGAGACAAACGCTTCTCCTGTGTCGGGTCAGAGGTCAAGAGCAGGGGTCAAGCGGAAGTAGATAGGTATCGCCCGCATGGAGTCTCAGAACCGCAGCTGCACGAAATACACAACTTAGATTTTGTTCTTATTCTATCTCGAATGTCACAGAGAGGTGAATCTACGACACCTATAACAATTAGTGAGCTTGCAGGTGTTGCGGATTAGCTCTACAAGAAAATTGGAGATGCTATCATTCTAATCCTGCAGTTGAGAGGCAAGTGCGTGCCAGGCGTTGATCTTGTTTGTTCCCGCCACGGCTGGGATATGTTGTTCTGTTTGCGGCTATACTGGTGATTCTTTCAAGACGCCTCAAGACACATTTTATTGAGTGTCACAACAAGCAATCTTCAGACAGATGTACACGGCCATAACTCAGCTGCCAGGCGATTAGTGCCGGGAATAAGATGCAGGGGATAGGCGATACGTGTCGTATTTGTTGGTAATATGTGAGTTAGCGTATGTGAGAAAAAGAGAAGAGAGAGAGAGAGAGAGAGAGAGAGAGAGAGAGAAAGAGAGAAAGAGAGAGAGAGAGAGGGGGGGGGGGGCGAGTATGTGTGTGTTACGATTGCCTAGGAATAGTCTGTCATGTAGGCTATGTAAGTGTGTGTACGAATGCATGTTTCCTATATTATGCACTATCGTATTCATGTATGCATTGATTGCATTATCTAGGCTTCATCTAATAATATGATATACATGCATACCGGCATGTATTTTTATGTCATTTTCGGCTGCATTACTTTTACATATAATAGTGATTATCATAACCACACCATTTAGTACCAAAATGCATGTTGCAGTCATTAACCACAGCAAATAACTACTCCTGATAACGAGTGTATCCAGGTTTGACAGAGGCCAAGACCTCCCGAGTCCAATCAGTCCCGAGACCACCACCAGGCCAGCGTGCAGGTTCCCACGTTCCATCTCCCTGACGTCCTCGAGCCAGCCACCAGCATCCCCTTGGCGATACTCGGACGATGAATACCTGTAAAGGGTTCTCATAGCACAAAAGATCAGCACAAAGTGGCGTTGCTTCCAACCCCTCGCTTTTCACTCCAGATGCAATTACCCCGATTCCGCCGGTTGTATGCACATCGCGTGTTTACAACAATGATCAGGAATTACGAGGGCTGGGGAATTGTATTGTCAGAGCGTGTGATTGTGTTTTATCCGCATGGTATACATTTTAATACATGTGAACGCTTTGGGAAAATGCAGTCCACCCATTCGCTATCTAGTTGTATAAGGGAAGCGAGTTCAGGCCTGAGCCATTAGTTGAGTTTTGTTTGTTCTAAAAACATTGCTACATGTGTTCCACCTGCTATGACTCTGGGCCTTTTTGTCCCCCTGCGCTATTTGGTTATCATAATTACGCCGATGCTTGTTTTCAGCGGCAATGTGCGAAAGCTCAGCTCCGGGTTAATCTAACTCCCGTGTTATCTTTTGCAAAGAGGTGTTGGTGTGAGAGACTTGTATATTCTCTGCTCAAAGTGTAAACATATTAAATGCTAGTTTGTTGACGAGAGCTGTCATTATTTCCATAAAATTGTTTTTGCGATCCATACCCAGAATATCTACGGCAAAAAATATGTGAAGCAAAAATAGGGGTATACGTGGCGGGTGGAGGAGTGGTGTGCACGGCGGAATTTAAAAGAATTTTCTTTCTGGGTTTACGGATTCAGTTAAAAATAGATGAAAGTGAAAACTTGTAAGAGTTTATCTACTATAGCTCTCTTGAGATGACAAAAAGGTCAGGTGCTTGAGATATAAGGTCAAAAGGAGTTTGAAGACACTGCAGGCATCTATATTGCAATTGTATCGATAGCTTCATAATCATGAGAAAAAAGACGATCGCAAGCTCTTAGCGATAGTCACAGGTAAGCCATTTGCAAATTCTAAAATGTCATCTGAAATAATGCCATCAATTATGGGAAAATCATTCCCACGAATAACAATTCAACTTTCGATCTTACGCCCTCGTCCTTCGAATTTCAAAGCAAAAACGGCGTCGACATTAACGACAATGAATCACGTCACGACTCCAGATCCAAAAAAGAACAATACAAAAAATATCGTGCTTGAAAGAAAGTTCAGAAAATGATCGACCGCGGAGCAAAAATGTGATAGAAACCGGGAATTATTGTCCTCGGGTAATCATTATGTCGTGGTTTGAAAACTTAAGGGTTTTACACCCTTGGTCTGATCATGCGAAAGTATGACATCTGAAGCTTCATCTAGGCCGCCAACGATCTTTATACGCTTTAGAAAAGAAATGGATATAAAACAATTTTACAATCTCTTTCTGAGGCAGAGTCAAAAGGTGCTATTTACACCAAAGTTGTACCTCAGAAAGAACTATTTCCTTCTGTATCCGTGCGCTGTGACCAAACGTGATCTCATAACTCGAGAGCTCCCTCTCTCGCTGTGCAATTAGAGTCACAATGGGTCATGAATTGAAAAACAGAACTAAAGATGTCACAAATTTAAGTGGATGTGGTACCGTAAAGTTCTAACCCCGCGAGTGATCTCGGTTTCCGGGTGAGCAACGGTAGCGTTTTATTGAAAAGTAACGACTCTATTTTGAAGTGTAGGGCCCGCCGATGAGTCTTTTAAGAAATCCGGATAAATAGTAATAACTATTCGTAAAATCCGAACAATCCACTGACACATTTCTTTTCTGTGAGAGTTTGGGATTTTTTGCACTCTTGGATTAAACCAACTTCAGACTCTCGACCTATTTGCTCGTTCCGCGTACAGAAACGCTCAGAAAATCGAACTCCCAAAAGATTCACTAAAGAATAGATTCGCATCTGTGTGAAAATGAATCAGAGAAAGGAGACATTGATATATCTTCCATTGGTAAGGTAGGATATGAAGTTAGCTTAAAGTTAGTTGTTTACAAAGGCCCCAGCATCTTTGGCTGTTTTAGTCTATTGGGTATAGGATATGAACAGGGTTAGGATTCAACTTATGACTTAATAGCAACTTTATCGTTTGATTACCGCCGCCTGGGGTGTAATGGTTAGCTTCTTTACCTATTGTGCATAAGATGGGAGTTCGATTCCCGCGTTGGTTTTGAACATTCCCGTCGCTGCTTAGATTTTGCTTCTCTCAACCCGGGCTAGCCCGGGCATGCGTAGTTTAAGTAATCTGTCTCTAAAATGACCTGACAGTGTTGCAAGGGGTGTGGAACCAAAAACCTACGACAGAATTTTTTTTTCAATTCGTTTACCTCTTCTTTTTTTTTACAATTGAATAACATAAACGAATAAAATCATAATATTCGGGTTTCACCCACATCTAGTAACGACCCTATTCTGGAGTGCCCGCCAGTGCCAGCCACGCGCCAGGTCTTGTTTTAGCACCGTTATGACGTCGGTTGCGTCACGTGTCGCTCGTGCCAGAGGTGGAGATTTCCCGCCGGCGGGAGACCTGTAACTCTGGGACGCCGTGTTTTCCCACGACGTGCTGTCACGTGGCCTGGGACGGGGGTTTGGACAACATTAAGGTGAGTTGTGAGTGCTCTGTCTTGTCTCACAAACACAGCCCAGGTCTGGCTGAGGTCATGTTGGTTATCATAATGGACGTGTATGCTCCTTGTAAAGTGATTTTCTTTTCTTTCTTTTCTTTTTTTTATATATTTTTTTTACCAAAATCCCCCTCTTGCTCCTAAAATATCATCATAAAAAGTAGGCTTAAAGTATTCTAAATTTTGTATTTTGGTCTTGATTTGGGTTTCGTTTAACGACCCATACAACACTGTAAGGTAATTTACGAGGCGGGACCTCCTAATTTCACTTCCATCTTCGATAGGACGGAGGTTGAAGCCCTGAAAACTCCAAAAAATCCGGGTGACTCTCCCCGGATTCGAACCCGAGACCTCCTCATCTGTCGGCGGGCGCACTACCGCTCGGCCAACGACGCCCTCTTTTATATCTTGATGTAGCCTACAATAAATAGACATGATCCCAAAAAGTTGTGATGTTTGATTCCAATTGCTGCCATCTATTCATATTTCACAAATTAGGTACACGACCTGTATCCGAATCGTACTTGCACACTTCTTTGCCGTGCCCTTATTGGGAGCCGTCAGGTAGGGCACTATGGGCACATATGACAGTGAGGTATCATAAAAGTTGTGACGATCACCTGCGTCTCTCACTGTAATGGCTCAGGTCTTCGCCTTTCATGCAGAGGACGAGATTTGGATCCCCACATTGGACGAGGATCCCCGTCTCTGTGCTCGGATATTGTGCCCCTCCCAGACCTGGTAGGCCCTGGCAGGCAGAGTTGAAGTAGCCTACCTTTAAAATAATCTTACATTGTTACAAGATGTGTAAATACGAACATCAAACCAAACTTGACCAAAGCAAACCAATGCAAACGTCAGACCAAACCCCAAACCAAACTTAACCAAAGCAACCGGCGCTGTGGTGTAATGGTTAGGCTCTTCGCCTTGCATGCGGTTCGATCCTCGATAGCGGACGATTTGGGTTTTAATTTTTTCCCTCTCAGCCCGGGTGGCCCTGACAGGCAGGGTCGAAGTAGCCCGTCTCTTATATGACCTTACAGTGTTGGAGGGGACGTAAAACTGGTAACCAAACCAATCCAAATTAACCAAAGCAAACCAATGATGTTATATTCAGGACGCATGCACACGTGCACATTTTGGAGCGAACTGGGTGTCCATTTATCCACATTTATTGTTCACATTCTAATGTGCACATTCTAATGTGCACATTAGAATGTGCAGAGAAATTCTTGAAATATTGTGTATCCAGCCTTTTTTTTCTCCCTTTTCTCTCCAATTTTTGTTTCTCTGCAGAACAGAATCAGGTCTTCTTTATCACCCTCCCCCCTCCCTTTTTTTCTTTTTTGACTCACCCCTCTCTCTGTTCACTCTGTCTCTCTCTCTCTCTCTCTCTCTCTCTCTCTCTCTCTCTCTCTCTCTCTCTCTTTCCTTTCCACTGGTTTCACGTTCGCGTGTGTATTAGAGAGAGAGAGAAAGAGAGAGAGAGAGAGAGAGAGAGGGCGGAGAGAGAGAGAGAGAGAGAGAGAGAGAGAGAGATAAAGAAGACAGTTACATCGCTCTTGCTTCTGTTTCTCTGTTCATGTTTTATTCGTCTTCTTTTCCTTTCTATTGATTCTATTTTCATACTTCCTTCTCCTACCAGGAACTCTCTCTCTCTCTCTCTCTCTCTCTCTCTATCTATCTGTTTGTCTATCTGTCTGTCTGTCTGTGTGTGTCTCTCTTTTTCTGATGGGTAGATGAATGGGCAGATGGATGAATTTATGGACAGATGGGTGATTGGATGGCATGAAGAAACATAATAAAATTGACTAATGGATGGATGGATGGATGGGTGGATGGATAAACGGATGGATGGATGGATGGGTGGAGGGATAAATGGATGGATGCAAGAGTGTATAAAGCGAGACAGGGATGAGTGAATGGACGAATAGATGGGAAGACGCCCGGTGATACGCCATAACGCTGAATATCGTGACAACTTATACAAGGTGTTGCTCGTTTTTATTGGTCGATTCTAAACTGAAATTACTCAATGTTTTCAACCGATTAATCCTGATCCATTTAAGTTTTTTCTTGTACCAAAATCAAACAATTCTATTGACAGACTGCGCAATAGCCCCAGTTTTCACAAACAGATCCCGATTTTTAGCATGCAGAAATGACGTAATCTCTTTTCACAAGAGCGTCTTGTGCGTTTACAAAGCAGGTCACGCGCCTGCAGTCCTGGGAAAATTCCAACTGAGCATATCAGGAAAAGCACAATCCAAAACTCAATCAGAGCTTAGTATTGAAATGTGGAAGAAACTGGTAATGTGAATTGCTATGACAACAAGGATAGCAAGAAGTGGATTTACAAATTGCATTGTGCCGTGTGATTAAAAAAGACGACTTCATAAATGTGATACACTGAGAAATATCCATCGCCCTCTAACTCTAAACAATAAGACACAGATTTCTTTTTAGTAAGACATAATGTCAGAGCTTGATAGACATTATTATGTTTGGATACACAGTTTTAACCAACATTTTATTGCCTTTCGATGGTTCTTAGCAGTTTTTCTCTTTGGTATTTCAGTGCGCTGTTTTGGCGCCACAACCTAAAAAATGGCCTTGTTCCGCTAAATCTTTTTGAAATGCCCTCTCTATCAGCATAATCTTTTTAAGTAGCCCAGACAAAATTTAAATAGTCACTGAATGATGTGCAACAAAACCGTTCACTTTTATATCTGACCGTTTTAGAGTTATCAAAGCTTAGAATCGATCAATATTAATAGAACACCCTGTATTACCCAAATTCCAGCAACTGACAAGATTTATCCATTTTGCATCGATGTGCGGAGGTTGTGCTATTCAGCTGGCAGAATTTTTCGAAGAGAGACATTGATCGCACAAATGCGGAGAAAAGAATCACTCACTAATTGACATTCGCTGCGTATGTTCGTCTAAAAGGAATACACTCTTCTTGTCTCCTGGTTGCTTATTACAAAAGTAGTGCCTCGCGGGGTGAGCGCAAAACATTGTGTATTGAGACTTCACTAACAAACGCCCTCCCTACTAACCCCACTGGGCTTTGCTTGTGAGCACGCGTAGCCGACGTTTGCTTCATTTCCGGCGGGTTCGTGTTTCTTGGAAGACGCTTGGATTGTCAACAGTGATTTGTCTTAATCAATGTTAATTCTTCCGGCCCTCCTCTATCCCCGCGAGCCTCGGGGATTGGTTACAACAAAGACAACACGGACTCACCCCGATCGATCTCGTCTGCCCATTAGCTGGATCTTGACGAGTGCGCCTGCGCGCGGGACGTGACCATCACTTCCGGCTGTGTTTCGTTTGCCGCCCAAGCTATATTGGGGGGAAAAGACGGGCTTGTAAGAAACTTGACGTCACTTAAGGCTGAAGAGAGAAAAATGACAGAGAGGTGGAAGTTGTTTTGGGGAAAGGAGGTGCCGCTGCTGGGGCGAAATTGAGTTGGTGGGAGTGCTTGGATGCTGATGGATGAGCTGTGTGAATATTTTACAGGTGGGGAAACCTGGTAAAATTCTTGCCTCCGTAGTGTCACGAAAATTATTAAAGTATATCTCGTGGGGATGGGATTGGATTAGATGAAACACAAAGAAAACATTATTAGAAAAAAAGGTGAAAGAATGAGAGATTGGCATTTTCCCGAACATCGACACGATACAGTACTGGCATCTTTTGTGTAATGGTTAGGCTCTTTGCCTATCAAGTGGATGACCCAAGTTCAATCCCACGTGCGGACGGTCTGCATTTGTCCTGCTCACGGTCCAAGCCCCTCGTCTCTAAAATGACTTTACAGTGTTGTAAGGAATGTAAAACTAGAAACCAAACCAAGCCAAGATACAGTGATCCAGAATTAAAAGGGTGCATACCTTCAAAAGATCATCAATAACAAATGAGGAAAAAATTGATAAATATACCCTACAAATCTACAACGAAGATCTTACGTTTTGGAAAGATCTTGATGTTTGGATGTTCATTTGGAGCGGCTCGTACTTCGATTCTGCCTTTTTCTAAAACAAAACAAAAACAACAACAATCAAATTGAACTAATCTGTTATCAGTTACCACCCAGAATGGAAAAAAGGGGTCTCATTAACAGTATATTATTTTAATTTTAGCTAAAGAGTTAAAAAAAAATAAACAGCTTACCACACTCAATCAATGTGTACCGGAAATCATAATCATAAATCATTCAAATTTGAATAAGAAAAATAGAGGGCACAGGAAGGATTTAATTTTAAGTAATCAGATTTAATGACGTGTAGTATGACAATCAAACACTTTCACGGATCTCAGGATTCATTTAAAAAGCACAGTTGAAAGGAACGTAGGCTATGAGGGGTGTGTGTGTAAGAAGACAAAGAACAATAGAGCTAAATAAAGAAGAGACAAAAAGAAGATAGAAAGGAAAAAAAAAGAGAACATGAGAGTTGAGGGAGAAAAGTGAGAGAAGAAGAGAAAAGGGAAAGAGCGACAGGAGAGAGAGAGAGAGATAGAGAGACAGAGAGTGGAGCCAATGAGAACAATCTCATAAGTGTACTTCCGCTATGTTGTGGTGACAATCGCTGTATTTCACGCATAACCACACATTTAATGAAGGAGATCATGACGATATAACGGGACAGAATGGATGTCAGAGGCACTAGTCACGTGATCTAATGCCAATGGAGAGGAACTGCACCTCGGATCTCAACAATAGAGGATAACCGACTCCTGTGTATTGTTGCTTTTGTCCCTCTCTGACAAGAAGAGTTCCGTAGATCTCCCCAGCCCCGCCCAACACCCTCTCCGACGTCAAAGTTCAACAATGCCCTTTGGCCAGGTTAGAGTCAAGTATGCTCGTGATCAGATCTGTGTTACGAGACATAAAATTCTCATGAATTGGATCACAAGCCAGGTGGAATAGATCCGATGTCGTCTTGGATGGCCTAATTATATTTTTAAGAAAAAAAAGTTTTGTTCTCTCGTTTGACTTAATTCTTTTTTTCACAATTTCCCTATTTTAGGAGGCGAACGTCGGATATTTCACATTTCAGACATGGGGTTAGGTCACATACTCGCCTCTCTAAAGTTCGGAGACAGAAAGAGAAAGAGCTAAATTCAAGATCTTGTGTCATCCGTGTGTCATACGTTCAATTATTTTTAATACCCCTCTGGCGACTTCCCAGAACTAAGAATATTCTTACTGCAATTTTTGACACCTAGTAGTACCACAGGCTTCGCAAATCTTAGTGATGGTAGTTTTGAGTTAGTGAAGTCTTGGTGGCTAATTAGTTCCTGGGTCCCTCAGGCTATGAGGCGTCTCTTTACGCCGTATTGGTGACTGGGGTGTTTATATGAACTCGGTGAGACTTAAGTAATGCCTCATTCGTAAGTGAGAGTATAAGAAATTGGATCTTCATTTTTTAGTTTACGCCATTGAGCTCCATGGTTTACGCCTCTTAATGTGTCACTGATATTATAAGGGGATAACAATTAGGTTGAAAAGGAGTCGAAACCTGGTTCCCAGCCGACTCTTAACCCATTTTTTCCTCGAGCAATATTTCAAGTCTTTTCTCCATGTTGTTAAGGGGGAGGGGGTTCTTTTCGTCTTAGTATTGTCGTTATAGCTGGGGGTTTTTTTTCTTGTTGTTGCTGTTGCTGCTGTTGTTGTTGTAGCTGTTTTATTGGTGGGAATGTTCTTGTTTTTGCTGTTTATGTTGTTCTTGTTAATGCTGTTGCTACTGTCGCCGTTGTGTTGTTGTTGTTGTTGTTTTTGTTTTTGTTGTTGTTTTACTTGTTTATGAAGCTCTTGTTTCTATCGATGGACGACAATAGTTTCCATAACACAATGCAAATAAGAAACGTATTAGAAGCCTGCCTTCAGCTTCAGGCGTCAGAGATTACTTCGATACACACAGAACTGAAGTGAATATGTTGAGCTTTAACCGGTTGGAAAAACTCAGAGAGAATGCACGGCTTAAAGTGGCATAGTTTCAAACTCTCTGTATTTATCATTGTTGTAATTTGAACCTATGTTTCGTCTTTATCTCCGGTATCAGAATTTACGGGATTATCATGATGATAGAAAAACTCTTCTATCGATGCAGAGAAGAGCAGGGCATAGAAAATGTTGCTACTCGAGGCTGCGTTTCGTTTAATTGTTTGGTTGGTTGGTTAAGGTTTTAACAAAGCAATATAAGTACATGTAGTTGCAACATCAGCATCATTATCACCCCGCCCCCACCCCCCCCCCCCCCCACTCCCGCCTCCTCCGCCAGCACTGATAAAAAGGCAAACAGCAACAGAAACAACAACAACAACACCAACAAAAAGGAAAGCATCTAAATATTACCAAAACGATAAACATTGAGAAAAACAACACGCACAGAAATTAGAATTTAACAATGACAAAATAGAAAGTTTAAAGCTTTTAAAACCGTGTGTGCTTTTATGCGTCTCCGCTGGCATATGCGAGCGCATTGTGCACACAGCCCTGTCACACTCACGCACTCACAAAAGTGGCCATATATATCTCACTCCCCGGGACACCGCGCGTGCCTCATCCCTTCCTCTACCACGGTCTTCCCGCCTTTCTGATGCTCCACGCGCGTGACTCGAGTGAAAAGATGCCGCTGCCCCGCCGAGAGCTGAGATGTATGTGGCCTGCTCACATTCAAGTTAAATGCGGTGCTAATGCCGCCTAATGGACACCGCTGAGCGTTTCGGAGGAAATGACCGCGCAAGAGCAAGTGAGGGCTTCAAAGAAACACGGGCCAGTGCTGCAATATTGGCGAGTGATTTTGAATTGCCTCAAATTGCCATCACCAACCTTTTGGGCTGTAATGTTTAATGAAATGGATTTATGTAACATTATAAACTCGTTTATATTTTACGGATAGCTACTCTCCTTCGGTCTTCGATGGAAGAAAAATCTATACTGCCGCCAAATCCACTAGCCTAAGTGCTATTAAAGACAGTATACTGATTGAGAGAAATGAAGCATAAGGAAGAATTATGGCGTTTTGGAAACATTTTAGACTTTAACTGTACTAAATCTTAATGACTCCATTCTTTGTCAAGTGGGGATCATTCACTCCAGTCGGCAGACTCCCGATTTTCTTTCCACAATTGATCTCTCCTTTTTCAGCTTGGAAGTGAACGCGTGGCGGAGAGCTCATCAAAGCGAAAACTGGGAGTACATGAGAAGAAGTTGTGTGACCTGGGACGAACTAGAAAGCAAAATGAAGAGAGATTTATTGTTGTTCGGTAGTTAGAAACTTCTGATTTTATCGTTTGTTGTCCATTCACTTGCAGCCCGAGTATGCAAAGGGGATAAAATAGATCAGGGTGAACCTTGAGGTCAGAGTAAAGAAACGTAAACAACTACATTGTACTTATTACCCACGATGTTCTGTTGGGTTTCTTTATTTGTCGTTGTTGTTATTGTGCTTTTGGTCGTTGTTTGTTTGTGTTTTTGTTTGTTTTTGTTTTTGTTGTTGTTGTTGTTGTCATAGGCGGACGTTTTACCGCGTGGCCAGAGAATCCATTCCACCCGCTCACCTCCCCTCCGCCCCTGTCCCTCCTCTCACCTCCCCGCAGCCCCATTCCCCCCTCGCGAC